>APFE030343756.1:0-28884 GCA_000404065.3 Pinus taeda | reverse complement strand
TACTGCAAGTCTTGTAATTTCAAAACTGGAAGAATAGAAATTATAGAGTTATAGTCATTTCAAGATCAAGCTCCTAAAATCAAGACACTTACCGAATGGGAAGACACTTCCAGGTAAAAATGGATCATGATAGTCCTAAATAATTTTAAGAACAACTATTATCTTTAGAAGAATAGAAAAAATGTGTCACAAATATGATGGGTTATGACTTTGACATCATCTATAGAAAATGGAAGCAAAATTTTGATGCAGATGCACTCTCAAGAAAGGATGAGGATGTAGAAGCATTGTTTTGTGCTATTTCTATTATCCAGCCGGATTGGATAAACGAAGAAAGGGATGAATGGAAGAAGGACGAAGAAGTAAGGCCACTTATTCAAAAGTTGAAAAAGATCCCAATTCAAATGATATTGCCAGAAATTGAAGAGGAAGGAAAAATCATATTGGAACATGGAGCAGTCACAGAAACAAGAACCCCACAGCTACAAAATCGATCAATTTGAGAGTATCTTATCAAGTGGAAGAACTTACCCGCCGAGGATTCCACATGGGAGGACAAGAATTTTATACAGAAGCATCAAGAACTACTCAAGCATTGAGGACAACACTTTTTGAAGGAGACGGGCATGTTAGGCCACTAGACTACTAGTGTAACACCTTATTGTTATTAGTACAAACCCCTTTTTATTTTTTATTTTTTAATTTGAAAATACTTATAGTATTTTTAAATTTTAAATGCTTTTTGGTTTTTTTTATAAATTGAATATATATATTTTTTTAATTTATGTTGTCACATTTGTTGTTGTTGTTGTTTTCTTGTTTCAGGTATTCAAAGGAAGGAGATGGAAGATAGCTGGAGTGAGGAAGCATGACCAACACCGAGAAAAATATCGTTCTAAGAGGTAGGCCCTCTTAATTGATTTTAGCTTAAGGAGATTTTCCATAGATTGTTTGTTTGTGGCTAAACCCACTCTCTTGGGCTAGAGGATTTGTTTGCGTCCACACTTAGAATTTACCTACACCAGATGGAGCACCTTCCTTGGCTTCCAGAAGGCCATTGTGATCCCTTTTAGTACCTTTCCAAGGATGACCACGTTCACCAACAAGTCTGAGGAAAATGCTTCTAACTTTGTGCTATGCCAGCAATTTTCATATTATCTATTGATATCTCTATTATTCTTGTCCCTATATCTATACTCAAAAACTATCCTTAGACCTATCAGGATAACCACCTAGTTTCCCTCTTAATGGTTTTAGTGTTTAAAATGCATTTCTTTATGCATAATTAGACTTGAAACCCTAAAGAAACTTTGGGACACTCAAATTGTACCTAGTACATAGCTCAAACTTGTGATTCCAATAAATTCCTACTAAACTCCGTGCAAAATTCGCTAGAAAACGTAACTGGAAAAGGGCCAAAAGATGAAGTGTTATAATATAGCTTTATAATGTGTTATTGCAAGGAATTTTTTTTTAATCCAAAATTTTAAATTGGTTTATTCAATAAGACATGTGGTTCTTTCATCAAATAAAGTACCATCAATCTAATAAAAAAATAAAAAATTCCTATTGTAATGAAATCTTAAATTATTTTTTGAAATTTTCTATAACGTGTTTTTTCCTCCCAAGGAAAAAAATCATAATTTTCATTCATTGAGAAAAAGATCCAAAATTATCTTTTAAAGATACACATAAGGTTTATTTGTGTTGTTTTTGTAAATATGTTCTAAAAGTGTTTATCGCTTCGTTTACATAAAACCATATTTTGGTTTGAAAAATATATATTATTAGAAAGAAATTCATAACATGATGTTGAAAAAAGGATATTATGTCCTACTGAGTGTACAAAACCACCTAGATATAATAGTGTTTGAAAGACGGTGCAAATATAAACTGTCAAAAAGTAAATGTTTTTCATTACAACCCTTGCACGTGGTCTCTCAAATTCCTATTAATGTAAGCGCAGTTGTTTCCCTCATGTTTTTCCAACACCTGCCACAAGTCCTTTTCCCAATTTATACCTTATTTTCATAAGTGGTTAGAAGTCTAATTATGTTACATATATGTGTGGTAAAAAGAGATGTAATTGAAGTGATCTTTAATCCTTAAAGTGTCATTACTAAGAGGAATATGAAGAATCTTTCTATACACCTTTTGTTAAGCTAGTTAATTATCAACGAAAAATTCACATACACTTGTAATTGCGTACATCTTTTATATAGATCATGTAGTAATAAATAATTGCAAGAAACACGTTCCCCCTAATTGTTTGCCCCTAGTCGAAACAGAATTTTGACATGGAAGAAATCAAGTTTCCTCAGCATCCCTCGACATGACATGCCCTAAGCATGGAGTAATATGATGAGGAAATGCCTCAATAGTTGTTTCTCTAGATTGCTACCATGGAAGCCTGAGAACCCATAAATACATGTAATGGGATTTGGGATATAAATAATTTGCTAGCTCATTATGTGAGTGGCCATGAAACAACCCTATATCTCACTGAAGGAAAAATAATGAATGTGGAATCCCATCTAATTTAGACTCATCTGCCTTTGAGAGCGCTCACTGGGGATTTGGGAGTTAAATTCTTACCTCCTCCTCCTCTAGCCTCACCTAATGCTCCAGGGCAATAATATGGTTCAAAATCTTATGTTCACCGATCTAAACCCGCCATCCCTAAGATTATTAACTCTCAAAAATACGAGAAAGAATTAGGTGGATTTAGGTAGGATAGTCAAATTTTGGTTGAGGTGGAGGGTGTCCATATTGTTACAAGTGAAAGCATTGACATAGTCACACAGAAAGGGGAGACTTCATAGGAGAAGACCACCAGTAATTCCTATGGTGTGTTCATTAAGTGGGGCCACCCTCCGCTTCGGAGAGGCCATGGTGACCCCTTTCAATACCCTTCCAAGGATGACCAACCTCACCAGCAAGTCCTACGAAAAGATTTCTAAGTTTGTTATATGTCAGTAATTTTCATATTATCTATTGGTATCTATGTTATTCTTGTTGCTATATTTTGGTCTCAAAAACTATCCTCAGACCTATCAAGATGACCGTCTGGTTTCCATCTTGATGGAGGATGGTCTCTCCTTATTTTGTGCCTACCTAGTATGAATTTTCCATCTCGAATGTACGATTGTTATATATACTCTAAACATGTTAACTCCATGTATTATATGTAAATTTGTGAAAATATATTGAAAATTTTTCCTACCTAAAAAGAAAAAAAAGCGTAACCATGAATTGTTTGTAATCAAGAATTTAATTCAATTCCCGCCTCCTCCATCTTCGGCCTTACCGAATATTTCAGTGTAATCAATTAGTTCTAACTCTTGTATTCAAGGATGTAAACCTCTTAGAACTTAGATTTATGGACATCAAAAGTCAAAGGAGAAGGAATTAGGCAGCTCGAGGGAGGAAGTACAAACTTCAGTGGACGTGGTGGACGTCAAAATTGTGACCAATGAAATTACTGCGACATTCAACCAGAAAGAATATACTTCACAGAAAAATAAATGAACCAGATCGTATGGTGTTTCCACATAGTGTGAGTGACCTCATTGGATAACAAAAGGCCACGATGAACCTTTTCAATACCCTGCCAAGGATGACCAAGCTAACCAAGAAAGACCTCAGGAAGGTTTTGTAAGATTTTTCTCTGTCAATGTTTCTCATATTATCTATCAATATATATGTTATGATTTTCACTATATTATAGACTAAAAACTATCTTCAAACGTACCAAGAGGACCATCTGGTTTTCCTCTCAAGGGAATATGGTCTCTACTTAGTTTACACCCAACAAGTATGGTTTGGGCATCTCAAAGGTACTCTCCTTAGATAGGGTTTGCACATGTTAACTCCTACTTTTCTTCTATGTAAACTAGTGAAAATTTAATGAAAAGTTTGATTGCTTACAAAAAAAAGGAAAGAAAAAAAGTATACTCATGAATGTTTTCTAATTGTTATTCATTGTACATCATTTTAAAAGTATAATCATGATTTTTTTTGTAACGATTATTCATTGTAGATAGTTTTTTAACAAGTATTATCAACATATAACTATTTCAAACATATACGTATGAAACTATTATAAAATATTGAAAATACATCACAAATAACTAAAATTATACTAATGGCCATGATAATATCATACATAATCTTTTGGAAGACCATCATTCAAGATAGATTTAAAAACAAGATGTTTTGGAAACTTCCTTTAATTAATATATATTTCAACAAAATAATTTATTATTATTCTTATTATTATCCACTTTCAATGTATGAGACCCCCTTGCTTGTGGGACAAGGGACCCAACTCTACGCAACAATTTGACTGCTATGTCTATGGAAGAATACATACTCTATCCCTCTCTGGTTTTGAACATGTGACCTCTTAGGAGGAAACACATGCGCTTAACCATTAGGCCCACTCAAGTTGTATGCTTAGCAATTAATAATAAATAATAACATCACAAGTATGTGTAGCTATGTTATACCAAGAATGAGTCATGCAAACAAGGCATACAATACCTATAATATGTATCAATGCTCGATACGTGGAATCACATATGTTAGATGGAATGTTATATATATATATATAATTTACCATGGATGATTGCAAAGGTTATATGCATAATATGGATAAGAGAAAAATAACACCATTCTTTAATGAAGACATAGTGAATGCGACATATACTAAGGAGATCTAATTAATTTCTTGACGAGTAAATAGATACATGACACTTTATTTCCTTATATATGTGAGAAAAAGAGATGAAAGTTAAGAGATATTTAATCCTTAAAAAGTTAATAGCAAGACAAGCAAGAAAAGTTTTTTTGCGCGCTTTTGGATGTGAACATGGGTATGATTAACCTCTCATAACTTGGAATTCTCTATGGATGGAACAATACGATGAGGATATGCCTCAACACATCAGGCTCCAAATTTCTACCATGGAAGCTTAGGATGTCATAAATACTAGCTATGGGCATTGGATTGTAAGGAATCTGATGGGTGACCATTTGATGGACCATGAAGTTGTCCTACAACTTATCGAAGGAAGAGTAGTGAATATGGAGTCCCATTGAGCTCACAATTTTTTATATTTGAGAGTCCTCACTAGAGACATGGTAATTAAATTCCAACCTCATCCTCCTCCTCCAGTCTCACCCATTGTGTCATTGCTATCAAATTGCTTAGACTCCTGTGTTTTGGGCTCTAAACCTCCCATCACTTAGATTTATGGACCTCAGAAATCAAAGGAGGAAGAACCAGGTGATCTAGGGGAGAAAGAAAACACATAAGTTTAAGTGGAGGAAGTTTGAATTGTGACCAACGAAACCACTTCCATATCCACCAAGAAAGTGGAGAATTCATAAAAAGGACTGGCACCAGCCTGTATGGTGTGTTCATAAGGTGGGTGTTCCCTCCTTGGATTCCAAAAAGCCATCATGATGACCCTTTTAAGTGTGTTGTCAAGGATGACCAAGCTCACAACCAAGTCATAGGGAATGATCGGGCTCAACAAAAAGACCTAGGGAAGGCTTTCTAAGTTTTTACTCTATCAATATTTTCATATTATCTATTGATATCTATGTTGTGCTTCTCAAAATATTCTAGACTCAAAAGGTATCCTCAAACCTATGAGGAGGACCATCTAGTTTCCCCCTCAAGGTTCGATGGTCTCTCCTAGTTTGTGCCATGCTAGTATGGTTTTATCGTCTCGAATGTACTCTCCTAAAACATAGTTTGTACATGTTCACCTCTGCTTGTATTCTATGTAAGTTTGTGGAAATATAATGAAAATTGTGCTAACTTACAAAAAGAAATTATAATCTACTTGTATTTTATGTAAGTTTATGAAAATATAATGAAAAATTTGCTTACTTACAAAAATAAATTATAATCATGAATTGTTTGTAACTGCAATTATTCATTGTATATATTTATTTAACTAGTATTATAATCCAATATATATTTTAAAAATATAAATATGACACTATCGTAACACCTACAACTAGTATTTTTCTAAATTTGTAACTTATTTTGATAGGTGGTTGGGAGTCTAGTTGTGTTCCCTATATGTGTCAGAAAAGTAGATGTAAGTGGAGCAATCTTTAATCCTTAAAGTGTCATGAGTAAGAGGAGTAAGAAGAAACTTTCTACACAGTTAAGTATTGTTAGGATAATTAATTATCAACATAGAATCCCCATAAACTTGTAATTTTTTACTTTCTTTATCCATGCCATGTAGTAATAAATGTTTGCAAGAAATATGTTCCACATATTTGTTTGTCCCTAGTGCAAACCATATTTTGACATGGAAGAAATCAGATTCTGGTAGGAAGAGGATGAATTTGCCTCCTCTCCTTTGTCCCAATTCACAAGAAGCTCCACCAATGTAGACCCATGGCCAGGATCGATCAAGTGATTCTTCTACAATAGCTCTTCAGGTAGCAACACCTTTATCCTAGGGAAAGTGACTAAGAATAATAAGTGATTTTGCTACTACATGATCAAGAGATTATGGGTTACCTTGAAAAATGGACTTGTTTCATGTCAACCACACCCCCTAACAAAATCTCAAAGGGGGTGCCTTGAAAGAACAAAAACTGGGATTTGAAAGCTATCACCTCCAAGATTCATCCAATGATGCTCCTTTGCATTGACTAAATTGACCTACTAACGCTGGGTAGATTGCCCATATTTATTTGGTGAAAGGCATTCTTGGAAAACATGTATGTTCATTTCCTCACTACTTATGGTTCTTGCCCTAGAGTGAGATAGCATTAAATCTATGCATTTTCATGTTTTGAAATTTGAGTTAAGATTAATTTAAGTTGTCATAGTTTGATTTCCTAAATGAGAAAGTAGATGACAAAAATAATATTTATAATATAAATTTCTAACATTTTCAATGCAAAATCCTATAAAAACAAAAAAAACCAAAAACAAGAAAAATTAATGATCTTATTATTATTGGGTAGAAGGAAAAACATGAACTTTAAAATAAGCGATTAATTAATTTTCTTAGATAACAACATTTTCAAAATAGAAAATTATTATAAACTAAAAATAAAGCAACCAACCAATAAATGGTCATATAAATTTAACATCATTTAATTAATATACTTGGATGTGAAATTGGAAAAACCAACACGTTGTCGCACAATATGCCTGCTGGTGTTTTACAATGGATTATGATACAATTTACGCCCCAATGGGCAGGAGTGAGGACTTCTGGAATCGACTTCAAACTTAGTTTAGTTTTTCCGACTACTGGAATCGATTTTCTTCAAACCCATGGGATTTCGGTGAACAACTTCTGCAATCCATTTAATTCAGACGCATGGGATTCCAGCGAACGCCTGTCACTCATGATATCCATCTCATTTAAGCTATTAGGCATCATTAAAGGAGCAACGGACAACCCACAATGTGATCATTGTACGCTAATGGGCAGTTGTACACATGCGGACGTGGTTACGACAAAAAAGGCCGAGAAAAAGATTGATAACAGAAAAAAGCGACCATAAAATAGAGTACAGGTAGGTGATCCTTTCTAAAAATAAGAAAATATACTAAAGAGGAGATCGTTAGCAGGTGACTCTTTCTAAAAAGAAAAATTACTAACAAAGTTTTAACCACAATAAAATCAAAAAGCTAAAAGCCTAACGGTTTCAAGCGGATTTGAAAAATTTAAGAAACCTCCATATAATTTGGTTGTTAAATATGGAAAGAGGAGGCACATATATTTTGGTTCAGAGATCAATTTTGTGATATGGGCTGAGTCCGCTGGATATCAAATATTTGTGGCGGAGCAGTTGGACATGTGTGGAATAGGAATTTAGTGGATATTTGATATTTGTGGCAGAGCCGGATGCAAATAGGAGTGATTGTATTTATTGGATATTTCATATTTGTGGCAGAGAAGCTGGACATGTGTGAAATAGAAGTGGTTGTACTTATGATTAGATGAACAAACTTGAGATGTGTGAAAGATGACCGGGAGTAGGATGGGGGATTTTTGGGTTTCCAGATCCCAGTATGCATTTGTTTTTGTTTTCTCTTTTGTTGTGTCAACCATGGCCATGTTTACCTGTTTTAATAATTGTTGTCTGGTGTGTGTTTGTTTTTTCTTCTTCATTTGTTTTATATTTTGATTTATTTTATTAATCTCTGGTTTTGAAAGGGTGGGAGTAGGAAGTGAAGATAAATTTGAAGTAATAATGGAACTGAGAAATGGGTTTATCAGCATTTCACAGCCAGAATTAAGAATTTGGCACTGGAGGTATTTCCTGTTTTATTTGTTAAAAACTTAAATTTATGGATAGAAATATAAATAATAGATAATTGTATTATAGTTAATGTGTATTTTAGAATGATTTAGTGGTTTACTGAGAGAAAAAAAGTAAATAAAAAAAGTTAAATATTACATACTTATCAAAGAATTATTTCACATGTATACCTTCCTGGGCTTGGGAGGACGGAATCCTGATGTTGAATAAACCACAAACCACCTTCGTGGGATGAGCCCAATTTGTTTTAGTATACAAAGTTATGTGATCATGTTCAATTTTGTAAGGAAAACATTGTATTAATATGTCTATATTTTTGTTTCTTTGAGGTCCAAGAGAGACATGTGGCTTTGGCAGCCTCGAGAAAGCCAATTAGACTCCTGCAATCTACCTATCCTCCTATTCTTGAGGTCGTGAAGTAGTTAATTAGGCTCCTGCCTATTCTTGAGGTCGTGAAGTAGTTAAATCTACTGTAAGCAAGTATCACTCATGCATTGCAGGTAATATTTGCAGAGTCTTGAAAGTAGAGTAAGGCTCAATGCATGCAACACAGAGACTAGCTGGAGAGTAATGCTGAATCGATGGATTCAATGTTGGAGAAGTGGGGAGGCCAATAGTGGTGTTGACGGATCCAGGCTTGAATTGAATGGGTTGGTACAATTCATTTATATTTGAGGCATTTAATAAATAGATTTCACTTTAATCTTAGAATCCCTGGTTCAAATACTCTTTTCTGTTAGTTAAGAGATTACTTTACACAATCCTAAAACTTACTTCAAATACTTTTTCCATGCTTTTGGAAATGCTCATCAGTTGTATTTTTAGTTTTAGTCTCAATATGCAAAGAATCTAATGACATTCAATGTTTGCTGAGAAACGTGGAGGGTTCCTAACAGATATTCACATGTTTGATTGGAGTCTTTGTTCGCCTTTGTTGGGTAGGTAATAAGAAATGAGGTCCAAAGGGATTGGAATCTGCCGTTTCGGAGGAGAAAGGCTAGGGTTCATTTGATTTTATGTTTTTCATTTATCATATCCAGTATTTATAATATACCTTTCTATTTTTGCAGGGACGGAGATGGAAACTAAAGTAGATACAGCCTGTGATTTCTTTTGCATTTTTTTTTTAAATTATATTATTAATTTAAACACTTAAACACTACATTAATAATAATAAAGTTATTATTTATTTCTAGGGAAAGGGTTTTGCAAATCCCTTCTCAAGTCCTCAAAGATACCCATGGCCATGGTTATTGCTCAAGAATGCTTACAATTTTTATTTTTGTTATTATTATTATTATTATTTTTTTTTATTTTTTTATTTTTTGAGTAAAGACTAAATCTATTAAAAAAGGAAAAAATATAGTACAATCAGGCCTGGAAGCAGGCAGAGCAAAGAAGCAGGGGAACCCGAGGTTAAGGAAACTCAACCTCGTTCCAAAGAGATAGACACAGAAATGACCAAAGAGAGCATAGGACTACATCTGAAAAGACTGAGCAGAGAAGCTACCCCGAAGGGTGGTTATCTTCAACACGACATTTTTTGCCTTTTTTCTTACTAACTTTTGTCCATCTAGTGGAGCTTGGCTGACTTGTAACTAGTTGTAGATGATTATGATCTGACGGCTAAGCCTCCTTCTCAGAGTCTGAGGACGAAGAGAGATGAGCGCGCTTCTGGGAAATCTGAGGGTTAAAGGGAGCCTTTGGAACAGCTGAGGGAGGGTCCCCCGGAATTTCCTCATTCTGCATATCAGCTTCAACCTCCTCGTCAACCTGCACATCTGCCTCAGATTCCTCCTCCTCTGAGCTCGAGAAATCTAAGTCGCCCAGTGGATGAGGAGGCTCAAAAGGATTCCATCTTTTGGATTTGGGCTTACGGTTCAGATTCTTCTTTTTATCTTTTAACTGCGAACATGTACTCTGAAGGTGCCCTGTTTGATGACAATGGCGACAGCGGAAGGCTGTGTTCTCGTAATCTAGTGAATGAGTCTAGTGGAAATCTCCAAACTTGAGGTTGATCTGATCCGGCAGGCCTTTGCTGATGTCTATTTCTGCACATAGTCTGCCGTAAGTATAGAGACCATTTTCCCTTCTTGAGGTATCTGTAGCCAGGTATCGGCCTAAAGTATCCCCAATGGCTAAGAAGACAGAGAAATCCCAAAAATGAGGCGGAAGATTTGGGAGCCTAACCCAAATGGGAATCTTGGAGATCACTGTTGTAGAAGGGTCGAAATCAGGAAACCAGGGGGTAAGAAAAAGCCCAGCCGTACCCCAAAACCAAGGGCCTCGCGTTAAGGCTTTCTGGTAGTCTTCATTTGAGTCAAAAACCACCAGGAAGAAGCCTTTTGAACATAGGAAAATTTTACATTTTTTAGTCCAGAAGGAATGGACCCATTGATAAAGATCTGCTGTACGAGGCCATAGCTCGTTAAATCTGCATATGAGTCCTGATTCTGCAAAAGTCTGATAGCGGTTCTCAACCCTAGGATTAGAGAGGCTAATGGAGGGAATCTCCTCTGATTTGTCAACCAGAAACGGCTTTGGAACGCCATTTGGCTGGGCTGTCTTGGAAGAAGCCTGAGGTTGGGCAGTGTTTTTGCATGCTGCATCTTTGTAAGAGAAAAATGGAGCTGAGGAGGTTTGCCCGAAGGAACCACCTCTTAAACGAAAAGAAACCTCAATAGAGGCATCCTTTTGAGTGCTGTAGAAGGAAAGAGATAGGGTCTGCATAAGTTGCCTACCCTGATATAGTAGTCTGAGGCAAGAGGAGGGAATCCCCAACCTGCATTCAAGTTTCTGCAGAAGATCTTGCACAAGATCTGCTGCATGCACCCATAACATTGTCGTTTTCCCTAAAAAATTGACTTGGATATGAAATGCAGAGGATTCTTCAGGCAGATCTGGCGGGTGCGAGAGAGAGAGCTATCTCAGAGATGAGCTCGTTTGACCCTGCCGCCTGAAGATAGTTTGCCCATAGATCTGGGTTTTTTTTTTAGGCTGCCAGACCTGCTGGGCTTCTGATCTGATGATTTGATTGCATATCTGCGAAACTAACGGCCAGCCATCCCTTGCCGCCTTATTTGTGTCTTGACGTCGGATATTTGTGTTTCCATGAATGCGGATCTGTAAAAACCGCAGATCCGTGACCCCATTGAGCAGATCTGTGACCTCTAGTCGCTCTGCTTGGATAGCGCTTATAACTTTCAACGCAAAATGGTCCTCTGCTCTTGCAAATTTAATGATTCGAGCGCCGGGATGGAGTGTGAGGCCTCCAATATCTTCTGCGTTACAGCTGATTGTGACTGCCTTCTGCTCGACTCCGAGCTTCGCTGGCGAGGAGACCGATAAACAACTGAAATCTGCGAGTCCCGTGGCAGGCAGTGATCCTTTAAGACCGGCCCAGGACTTGGGTGCTGTGAGAGGAGCCGGGAGCCAAGAAACGGACCAGGAGAATGGCTCGTTTGTGGCGGAGAGCATGATCTGCGCAGCGGGTAGCAGAGGTTCAGAAGCGGCAGCGGCAGAAACCCTCGTCGCCATCGTGAGCTCAATCCCCACTAAACTTATTCAAGAATGCTTACAATTATGGTTGCTTGTGAGAATTATTTTTTTGCCAGTTATGTTTTTCTTTTATTTTAGTTTTTCAACCAATTTATATATAATGATGTTGAATGTAAAAATAATTTTAAAATAACAATAATTTTTTTTTAAATAAATTGATATTAGTTGTTAGGTTAATATGTATTTTTTTAATATTTAATGGTTGTAATTTTATAATTAATGTTAATAAAATTTTATAATATAGAATCATTCAAGTTTATTGTTTGTTAATTTTAGTTTTAAATAAAATCAAATTTTCATGAACTTTTTTATTCATGATATTTAAAATTATAAATACTATGACATTATCGCAAATAATTACCACTGTGGATTTTTTTTGTAATCATCACCTTTCAATAGAGAATTAAAAAATCACATGTTTTTATAGTTGCTTTTAATTAATATTTCAACAATGCAGAGAATTATAACTATAACATCACAAATTATTATGATTATATTTTTTTTTGTAACCCCAATAATTACATATACATTTACAAAATATATCACAAAGCTTTTATAGTAAAATACAAAATAAATAAATATGCAGTATTTTTATTTTATTTTTTATGTTATTTAATTTGTTTGTTGTATTTATGTTTGTGTTTGTTGTTTGTGTTCTTGTTGGTGTGGGTGTATACTGATTTTTCACGTAAATAACATCACAATTTAAATGAGTTGAATGTCCATATATTATTTTGTTTGTATTAAAATTATTGTCCAATTTAATGTTGATTTATTTGTTTTTGCAAATATTACTAATTGATTTATTTGTTTTTGCAAATATTACTAATTTAATAAGTGCTTTTAAATTTATTTTTAATGTATTTTTATAATATTGAATTGTTAAATATTATAATTTGGTTAAAAGAATACTATAACTTCTTTTTAATGAACATATGTAATCTATTGTAACATCATAAATAACTAATCTTTTTTTTTAACCGTTATTATTGATGATATAAATTGAAGTGACAAACTCTCTCTCTCTCTCTCTCTCTCTCTCTCTCTCTATATATATATATATATAACTAACTATGTTCCTGACTTCTTTTTTTTGCAAGAATAATTGTTCAATATTTTTGAAAAATATATTAGAAAATCCTCATCATAAATTGAAAGAAATACATGTTTTAGAAATTAATTAGGTAGGTTGATAACTTATGTTTGAATTTTAAATAGGACTTGTCTTTAGTGTGACTTTTTAGACGTGAAATCTTAATTTGTGTTATGTAAACTAGTTTTTTGAAGCACCCTGGAAAACCCCTAGATTTAATATAGAAAAGAAAATTATTTTTTTTCCAAAATATTATCAATCAAGATATATTTCAAAAATACCATGGTGAATCTTCTCTTTTATTTTACATTTATGTTAAAGTTAATAAAAAATAGTTTGGAAGGATATCCTAGTATTTAGAGTATATAAGTATAGTTGTTTATTTATATTTTAATTTATATCTATTATTTTTAAATAGTATACATTTTCAAAATATAAATAACTATGATGCAATTATACCATTTTTATTATATATCACAAATAATTATACAAATGACCAAGACAATTTCACAAATGATTTTTGGAAAGCACCATCATTTAAGGTACATTTAAGAATCAAAAGTTTTCATAACTGTATTTAATTAATATATATTTAATTAATAGCAATAAAATAAAATTACAAGAAACTATAAACATGTCCCAGATCAAGATGACTCTTCATAAAAACAACATGCAACCACTCATGCTGAGGTGACTTTGTGCATTAATGGCTTGGGAAGGGTGACAATCCCATTCAAGTTCTCGTGTTGAGTATATTCAATGTACAAGTGAAGGTGCCAATCACCTAACCCCTAAGAACTCTAATCATGCTCAAGATATGACATCTTGTCTTACTCTCCATGAAAACAATCATTCTTATATTAACTATGCTCTAAAAGTTGTGTATATCTTCCATATCTATTGGTGTCTCCAACACATAGTTCCATCACCCTTATCAACCTAAAAGATTGGTATTTGGATTCCTTGCTAGCCTCAATTAGAGGCATCTATTAGTCTCTCCAATACGTAGCTCCATCACCCTTGTCAGCCTTAAAAATTAGTATTTGGATTCCTTCCTAGTCTCACTTAGAGGTTGTGATCACCTCGATCTATTTCTCAACATTGCTAGTGTTTATCTTTGTTATGTTTTCTCTTGGGTTGCCTTTGCTAGTTATTCTTTTGGATCCTTGTGGACCTTCTCGGTCTCTATTTTCCACCTTTGCTACATTTGTTGGGCATCAGAGGCCAAGGAACATATAGAAATCCTCTCGCCAGTGCATCCATGGTTCATGCAAGAGCACATACTCAACATGGAAGACGCCGATGTGGTTGTGCCCAACCTCCCACAATGTGGCATGCTCTAAGCATGGAGTAATATGATGTGGACATGAAAAATTTTGCTCTAAATTGCTACTTCTTAGCTCATAGACACACTCCATCAAATCATCTTACACAGTCATGGTACTCTCTGTCACTTTTTCCTGCGTACAATAGTCGCCATTGATTTCATGTGACATCAACCTATTCTTTGCTAATTTAATCGGTTGTTGACCTAACCTTTGCTTCCATATCAGAGATCCACTCATCATAAGTTTTATTAAGACAATGTTATGCTATCACTAAATTTCGATGCCTTCAGTTCCTTCTGTCTTAGCCCCTTTTCTCGTTTCCCTTCCATGGGACCATATGTTGTGATTGATGACTTTATTCTCCTCTTTACAACAATATTGGTGCCTCCATATTATAGCTTGCATTAGAAATATTTTATGAGGTCTCGAGGTTTTGAGCTCCTTTTGCTTGGCCCTCTCTTGTTTTACACCATGGAACCAAGAGGTGTGACCAATGACTTAACGTTATGGTGATAAGGTGTCTAGATCCCACACGGGGTATCTTCCTATGTTGATTTGTCTCGCCCTTGGATCTTTTTATTTCTACATTCAGACGCCACCATACATCGAGGCTCCCTGTATAGGGACTTCCTTCATATTTGAATTTTGGAGGAGTTCAGAAATTCTAACCTCCTAAATAAGTCATAGCACTTAGGTGATAGGCCTTCTCTATGCCCATTGGTCCTTTAAAATCCATGATCAGTTTCCAACAAAATATTGGATCCGCAAGGCTCATCCCCCAATCTTCCCAAACTCACAAATTTTGTCTCATAAATTATCAAATCCCTACCATGTCCATATTCTTTTTTCAAGAAAAAATTTCCAATTTTTACTGGGGAAGGTTTCTTCCCTCCAAAGAAACCCCACTATTTATCGAACACAAATTATACAATATTACCTTATTTGGTTACCCTTTTCTTTTAATTAATTATATTAATGAAAAATATCATCTAGAGTTATTCAAACACATGTTGACATATCTTTTCGATTAAAATAATAACAATAGTTTATTAGTGAAATTAAATAATATTACTCAAATTAATTTAACATATTTTTATTGAATTTTTTTTAATGTTGTGGTTCACAGACACCTTGGTAAAGGGTGGCAGTACATCCACGGAAAAATCTAGGTTGATCTACCCCAAAGGGAATCTAGCCCCATGGCCCACTAGGAAGGCCTGACCCCAAGGGCTTCGGGGAGATTGGACCCTGTGACCTCCTGGTGGTGAGGCACTAATTTTGACCAATTGAACTAACCCTTGAGGCTAACATATTTTTTTATGTTTATTTAGGAAGGGATGGGGAGGAAGAGTGGGAGGTGGAGGTGTTAGTACAAGAGGAGGAGGTGGACTTGCAGAGTAGGTGGAGGAGGAGAAGGGGTGGAGGCAACGGTGGAAGAGGTGGTGGTGGAGGAGGAGGTGGAGGTGGAGGTGGAGGTGGAAGAGGAGGAGGTGGAGGTGGAGGTTGAGGTGGAAGAGGAGGAGGAGGAGGAAGAGGAGGAGAGGTGGAGGTGGCAAAGGAGGTGGAGGCAGAGGTGATGATGGAGGTGGAGGAGGAGGGGGCAGAGGTGGAGGTGCAAAAGGAGGTGGCGATGGAGGAGGAGGTGGCAGTGGCAGTGGAGGAGGAGGTGGAAGTGGAGGAGGAGGTGGCGGTGGTGGTAGCAGTGGAGGCATAGGGGCAGGAGGTGGTCATGGTGGTTGAAGAGGAGGTGGAGGTGAGGTGGAAGACGAGGAAGAGGTGGTGGAAGAGGAGGGGGAGGAGGAGGAGGTGGAGGTGGAGATGCAGGAGGAGGAGGACGACAATGACGAGGAGGTGGTGGAGATGGGGGAGGAAGAGGAGGCGAAGGAGGAGGAGGGGGAGGAAGTAGACATGGAGAAGGAGGAGGTGGTGGGGTTGGTGCAGTATAAAGTGGTTGTGGAGGAGCAGGCAGAGCTGGAGGAGGAGGAGGTGGGGGTGTAGACGATGGCGGAGGAGGTGGAGGTGTAGGTGGAGGAGGAGGAGGGTGAGGGGGAGGAGGAGGAGGGCAAGAGGGAGGAGGTGGAGGAGGAGGTGGAGGTGGAGGAGGAGGTGGAAGACGAGGTAGCAGTGGAGGAGGAGGTGGTGGTGAAGGAGGAGAGGGAGGGTGTGCAGGTGATGGCGGAGGAGGTGGAGGTGGAGGTGCAGGTGGAGGGGGAGGATGTGGAGGTGGAGGGGTAGGGCATGGAGGTGGAGGTGGAGGGGGAGGGCGTGGAGGTGGAGGTGGAAGAGGAGGTGGCGGTGGAGATGGAAGAGGGGGGGGAGGAGGAGGAGGAGGAGTTGGTAGGGATGGTGGAGGAAGAGGAGGCAGAGGAGGAGGAGGGGGAGAAAAAAAAGGTGGAGGGGGAGGAGGTAGAGGAGGATGGGGTAGAGGTGGAGGTGGAGGTGGAGGAGGAGGTGGTGGTAGCGGAGGAGGGGGAGAGGGTGCAGGCGATGGCGGAGGAGGTGGAGGTGGAGTAGGAGGCGAAGGAGGGGGCAGTAATGGAGGTGGAGGAGGAGATGGAAGATGAGGTGGTGGTGGACGTGGAAGAGGAGGAAGAGGGGGAGGAGGAGGAGGTGGAGGAGGAGGAGGTGGTGGAGATGGGGGAGGAAGTGGAGGTGGAGGAGGAGGAGGGGTAGGAAGTGGAGGTGGAGGTGGCGAAGGCAAAGGTGGGGGAGGTGGAGATTGAGGGGGTGGTGGATATGGAGGCATAGGTGGAGGAGGAGGAGGTGGTGGTGGAGGAGGAGGGGGAGGAGGTGTAGGCAATGGTGAAGGAGGTGGAGGTGGAGGTGGAGGAGGAGGGGCAAGGGGAGGAGGTGGAGGAGGAGGTGGCAGAGGTGGAGGTGGAGGTTGAGGTGGAAGAGGAGGAAGAGGAGGAAGAGGAGGAGAGGTGGAGGTTGAAGAGGAGGTGGAGATCGAGGAGGCGAAGGTGATAAAGGAGGTGGTGGAGGATGAGGTAGACGTGGAGGTGGAGGAGGTGGAAAAGGAGGTGGCAGTGGAGGAGGATGTGGTAGTGGAGGCATAAGCGGAGAAGTTTGTCGTGGCGGTGGAGGTGGAGGTGGAAGAGGAGGAAGAGGGGGAGCAGGTGGAGGTGGAGATGGAAATGGAGGAGGAGGAGGAAGAGGAGGAAGAGGTGGTGGAAAATATGGGGGAGGAAGAGGAGGTGGGGGAGTAGGAGTGGGAGAAAGTGGGGGTGGAGGTGGAAAAGTTGAAGGTGGGGGAGGTAGAGGTTGAGGAGGTGATGGAGGAGGAGGAGGTGGTGTTGGAGGAGGAGGTGGTGTTGGAGGAGGAGGTGGAGTGGGTGCAGGTGATTGTGGAGGAGGTGGAGCTGGAGGTGGATGAGGAAGGGGAAGTTGAGGAGGTGGCGAAGGTGTGCATGAGGTGGAGGTGGAGGAGGAGGAGGAGGTGGAGGTAGAGGTGGAGGTGGAGATGGCGGAGGGGATGGTGGGGGAATTGGAGTTAGAGGATGTGGAGTAGGTGGATGAGGTGGAGTAGGTGGAGGTGGAGGTGGACGTGTTAGAGCCGAGGCAAAGGTGAAGGTGGGGGAGGTGGAGTTGGAGGAGTTGGTGGTGTAGGTGGAGTTGGAGGAGGAGGAGGCCAGAGTGTAGGAGGAGGAGGAAGAGTTGGAGTGGGTGGAGGAATAAGAGGAGGGGGAGGAAGACGTGGAGGTAGTGGTGTAGGAGGAGGAGGAGGAGGAGGTCGTGGTGGTGGAGGAGGAGGTGGATGGGGAGGGGGAGGAGGATGAGAAGGTAGAGGTGTGAAGGTGATGGAGGAAGTGGAGGTGGAGGTAGAGGAGGAAGAGGAGGAGTTGGAGGTACAAGAGGTGGAGGTGGGGGAGGTGGAGGCAAAGTAGGTGGTGTTGGAAGTGGAGGAGGAGGAGGAGGTGGAGGATGAGGGGGGGTGATCCCCTACTACCCTCCCTCCTCCACTCCCACTCCCATATCTCTCTCCTCTCCCTCTTTAATGCTCCCTACTCCCTTTATTTCTCTTCCCTCCTCACCTTATCTCTCTCCTCCACTTCTACCCTATGTCCCCATCTATCTTCCTCTAGCTCCCTTCCTCTCCCTCCCCCTCTTGCTCCATCTCCCTCTATATTTGTCTCTTTGTATATATTTCTTCCTTGAGCCCACCCTCCCTCTCCCTCTCTTTCACCCTCTTCCTCACCCTCTCACTCATTCTTTTCTACCCCGTTCTCTCTCTCTCTCTCTGACAACTTCATTTTATCACTACACATATCACTATCTCTAAAACCAATTCCATTTATTTGTCTCTTCCTCGCTCCTTATGACACCCTCTACTCGATGTCTTTCCCATCTAACTCTCCCTCTCTCCCTCTCTTTAGAACTCTCTATCACTTAATATCCCTTCTCTCTCCCTCTCTCCCTCTCTCGCTCTCACTTGACCCCTCGCCAATGTTCTTTATCTTTCCCCCTCCCCTCTCTTCTCTCTTTCCATGTCTCCTTTTCTACCTCTTGAAATTTTCCTCTATCTCTCTCTCTCAATCTCTTTGACACATGATCTCTCGTATTATATTATTCCCCTCCTCTTTCTCCCTATCTATCATCTTTCTCTCTCTCACCCTTCTCACTCTTCGTCTCCCTCTAAACCGACCTATGGCTCCCTCTCCTCCCTCTCTCTCTCTTTTTCACTACATCTCACCATATTCTCCTCTTCCTCTATCTATACCTTCTCCCTCTCCCTCTAGCCATTCTCTCTCTCCCCCTTATGCTTCCCTATCCTCTCTTTCAGTCTCTCACTCTACTTTTTCCCTTAAATTTCTCACACTCTCTTTCTATCTCTCTATCAATGTTTATTTGTTTGTCAAACATTCTCTCTCTCTCTCTCTCTTACACTCTCTCCCCCTCTCCCCTCTCCCACTCCTACTTTGTCTCCCTCTATCCCTCTCCCATTCCTATTATCTCTCTCCCTCTCTCCATCACCCCTTCTTGCACTCATACGCTGCCTATCTACCACCCTCTCCTCCCTCTCCCCTCTCTCTCTCAACCCCGCCCTCTTCCCTCTCTCTCCTCTCACTTTTCCTCACAACCTCCCACTCTCTCTCTCTCACTCCACTGCCCCCTTCTCCCTCTCTCTCTCTTATCTCCCTCCCTCCCTCCCTCCATCTCTCCATCCCTCCCTCCTCCTTTCCTCTCTCTTTCTCTCTCTCCCACTCCCTCTATCCATCCCTCTATACGTCCCTCACTATCTCTCTCCCTCTCTCTCCATCCATCTCTCTCTCCTTCCCTCACTTTTCCTCTCTCCCTTCTCTCTCTCTCTCTCTCTCTCTCTCTCTCCCCCTCGCTCTCTTCCTTCTCTCTCTCTCCCTCTCCTCTCTCTTACTCCCTCTCTCTCTCTCCCCCTCTCCCTCTCACTCTCTCTAGCTCCCTTCACCTCCTCCTTTCCTCTATCCCTCTCTCACCCTCCCTTTGCCTCCTTTCCTCTCTCTCTCTCGCCCTCCCTTCACCTCCTCCTTTACTCTCTCTACCCCCCTCACCCTCTTTCCTCTCTCTCTCCTCTCTCTTTGCCTTACACCCTCCCACTCTCTCTCTATCGCTCCCCTGCCCCCTCCCTCCCTCTCTCTCTCTATCTATCTACCCTTCCTTCCCTCCCTCCCACTCCCTCTCCCTCTCCTTCTCTCCCTCTCCCTCTCTCTCTCCTTCTATCACTCTCTCTCGCTCTCCCTCACTATCTCTCTCTCTCCCCCTTGCTCTCTTCCCTCTCTCTCATCTCTATCACTCCCTCTAGCTCTCGTTCCCCCTCTCTCACTCTCTCTCACTCCTCTTTCCTCTCTACCTCTACATCTCTCCTTCCCTCTCTCTCTCTCTCTCTCTCTCTCTTCCCCTTCTCCTCATCCTTTCCTCTCTCTCTCTCCCCCTCCCCCTCTTCCCTCCCTCTCTCTCTCTCCCATCCCGCCATCTCGCCCCCTCCCTCCCTCCCTATCTCTCTTTATCTCTCTACCTGTCTCTCACTCCCTCCCACTCCCTCTACCTCTCCTTCTCTCCCACTCTCTCTCTCTCTCCCTCTATCACTCCCTCTATCTACCTCTCTCCCTCCATTCCTCTCTCTCTCTATGTCTCTCTCTCTCTCTACATTTCTCCCTCTCCTACTATCCTTAATTACCTTTTTCAATTTGTCCTTCAAAACAACCCTCCTGAGCTCGGTATGTCTTTCCCTCCCTCCCCTTCTCTCTCTCCCCCTCACTCCCCCTTTCTCTCTTTACCTTCTCTTTCACCCTTGTACTTTCTCACCCTTTCCTCTCTCCTCCAATTTCTCTCTCTTCCCCCTTCCCCCACTCTCTCTCCCTCTTTACCTCCCTCCCTCCCTCTCCCTCTTTCCCTCCCTCCCTCTCTCTTCCTATGCCTCCAATCTCTCTCTTTCTCTCTCCCCCTACTATCCATGCCTACCTTCAATTGTCCTTCAAAACAACCCTCCCAAGCAATGTATCCCTTTCCCTCCCTCCCCTTCTCTTTCCCCCCTCGCTCCCTTTTTCCCTCCTTACCCCTTCTTCTTTGTCCCCAATCTCTCTCCCCTTGTAGCTTTGGGCTCTCTCTCTCCATCTTCCCCTCTCTTCTTCACCCCTCTCTCTCCTCACCACTCTCTCTTTTTACCTCTTGCTCCCCATCTTTCTATCTCTTTCTACCCCTCCCAACCAATTCCTCATCTCCTCTCTCTCTCTCTCTCATCTCCTTCTCTCTCTCTCACACATGTACACTCTAACTCACTCTCTCCTCTTCTCTCCCTCTTCTTTTGTTTTCCCACTTTCCCTTCCTCACTATCCCCTACCTTTCCCTCTCTACATTTATCTTCTTTCATCTTCATCTCTACCCGTTTCTCTTATCCTCTTACCCCCTCTCTCTCCACCCCACTCCCCATCCCTCTCTAAAATATAAATATATTTTAAACAAAAATATAATTAAAAATTATTAAGTTATTTTATAAAATTCACATGAAAAATTACATGAAAATATTTAAAATTAGAAACACATTTATATCACAAATAAATTTATAAATTTAAAATTTATGTCAAAATTCATGTTAGAAATTATATTTTCAATTAAAATATATTGTTTTTATTCATCATTTTGTATCTATTAAATATGTTTTACTTTAAATAAATTTCAATTTTCTTTTTAGATCCCAAAATATAATGCATCTATCAAATAATTAATTAAACTTTCAAACCCCACAAATCATATATTCTATATTCAAAACGATACAATGAAATAACTTCAAAATAGTGTTTCCCTAAATAAACAAAATATGAATTAAATATATTAATAATAGATATTATTTAAAAATAAATTTAATTCCATTACAGTAAACCAATAAATTAATTATAAGAGAAAAATAATAATAGTAATAATAATAATAATAATCCATAGAGATCCTGAATAAACATTTAATCGTTCGTAGTGAGTCATCATAAAATCTCAGATCCGTGATTTTTGAATAAAGGAATTACAAATAAAAATAAATACGGTGAAGCAAACTTGTTTCTTCCTCTAACAAAAAAATTACTTTGCTAAGGGCAGTTTCTTGATTTTGAAATAAAAAAACACGTATAAATAACTAAAAAAGCACTTTGCTAAGAGGAGTTTCTTGATTTTTAAATAAAAAACACTTATAAATAACTATTAACTTTTAAAGATTGTAATACATATACATAATGTATAAACAACTTTTCACTTTTGAAGATTGAAATAGATTGAAACAATTTTGAATAAGATGAAAAAATTGTAAACCGAAGGAAAGATATCGTGGTTACTCTGTGATTTTTGAATAAAAGAATTACAAATAAAAATAAATACGGTGAAGCAAACTTGTTTCTTCCTCTAATAAAAAAATTACTTTTTATGGGAAGTTTCTTGATTTTGAAATAAAAAGACACGTATAAATAACTAAAAAATCACTTTGCTAAGAGCAGTTTCTTGATTTTTAAATAAAAAACACTTATAAATAACTATTGACTTTTAAAGATGGTAATACATCTACATAATGTATAAACAACTTTTCACTTTTAAAGATTGAAATAGATTGAAACAATTTTGAATAAGATGAAAAAATTGTAAACGGAAGGAAAGATATCGTGGTCATCGTTACTGTCACCGAACCAGATGCCATAGAATTTTTATCCTTCTACTTAGGAATTTCTATCGTGTTGTTTATGTGAATTTGTTTATATAACAACACTGGACAACTAAAAATTATGATGGTGTTTTCTTGTTTTAATTTTTTTTTGTTAAATAGTTTGGATTTTTGAATGCTTGTTTCAACTAATAGTTGCCTTAAAAAAAGGTGGACCAGAGTTTTAGCTTGTCCAATACACCCAAATGCAAGTATTAGTAGTACAAGATATCAAGCCGCCAAGGTAGCATGCTCAACATCTCCATGCACTCTAAGGTTTTCAAGAAAAACGAAAAAAACCCAAAACTTAGGAAAAAAATACAAACAAGAAGAGCGAAATACCGATGGCCATTGCTAAAGCGTCCACAGAAAAAGAAGAAGAAGAAATGAACCAAGTGCAATGCTAAATCAACCCAATACCCAATATATTGTGTCCTGGTAAGCCCAATATGCTATGTCCTAGGGTGCAAAATGGTTTAGCGATACACAAAATCGAAGAAGATAAAAACATATGTATTTCAAAGAAATAGGAACATATCTATTTTCATGAATAGAAATAATTATTATGTAGACTTACCATTAACAGAGATATTATAATTATATATATATATACTAACTATTGGATGGCATTCAATCAAAAGGAATCGGATGGTCTCTTTTTCAGAACTCCCGTCCCGTACTTCCACTCAATCAGATCGTGCTCTGCACCATGCAATTCACAGAAATTTCCATGGGATTATAGTTCTCCTTTTGGTTTCCTGCGACATGCCTTGAGCATTCAGAGGATGGTTAGGACCCGTGGTATGCATGCATTTGCGTTCTCTATCTGGATGCCAAAAAGTTAGGCATTAGTTCTCGCTCAGCTATGCACCAACGAGTAGTTTGATTCGCTCTCTCCACGCATGAAAAGCAGGGGAAGCTATTTATTTCCTCGTCTCCACAACGGCTATGCTTTTTTCAATCTACTATTTCCTAGAACACAACATGGCCGTTTTATGCACTTGCCATCCCATAATCTCCGCCATGTTTTGTGGTTTAAAATGCTTTCTCTGTGGTCTCCACACTCTGGAGTTTGGTAGATACCCATTTTCAAATTTGGAGTGGCATTGTTGGACGATGTAGAATTGACTTCAGATTTGTTAAAGTCCATTAACTATATTATAATTTTGGGATTATATATACTTCGTAAAATTTATTAATTTAAATGTAAATTAGAAATATTCTAATTACAAATATAGTAAAATTCATTAACCATCAATTTAATATTAAAACACTAAAATTTGTTAACCATCTTTTTGATATTGATAACTTAACTATCCATTTGAGATTAACAATTTTGCAGGTTAGTTATTAAAAATTAATGTAACAAAGTAAGGAACACATCAAATTTTTAGGCTCTATATTAAATATATTAATCACTTGTGTGAATAATATACATATTCAATATTATACATATTCAATATTATATATATAACTAACGATGCTGAAAATTTTGACCTTTTAATTTTAAAAGAGTAAAATCCACATCAATTAAATAATTTATCTCAAATTTATTTTTTTATTATCATTATTTATTTTATTTTTATTTCTTTTAATTTGAAATTTTATATTATTAAGATATACATATAAATTATATTTAAAATTTTACATATTTTGACAAGGAATAGTCATTGTAGTAATTGTTTCTTGCCTATTATTTAGTTATTTCTAATTGATTATAATATTGTTTTTTGAGAAAATTATTGTCATTTATTACAGTGAATGTATGGTTAATCAAAATATAAAGATTTTTATGTCTTAATCAATAGCTTTATCTAATATAATTTTTTATGCTTCAACTAATACATTCTCAATGCTTTAAATGGAAAAATATTGCTGGTTATCTGAAAGCTTCATTAGCTTCATAACTTTGATTCTAACTACAATATCACTAATTTAGCTTACAATCCTTTTGTGACCGTAACAACAATCATGTAAAAGAAACTGGGGAAGTAAAGGTGAAGATACTCCCACAAGGCACACCAAAGGGCCTTTGTAACACATAGAGAACCCATGTATTTAGACTTAAGGTAACTCCATTGATATCCGAGAATTTTGGAAATATGTAATTGAATAGAAATACGAGCATTCAAGAAGAATATATGCAGTTTACAATGTATTATAATTGTGCCCAAAGCTATCATAAGGTATTCTAGTACCTATTTGGAGGCATGATTTTCTCCTACTATTGGTGCAAACATAAGAAGAGTTTCATCTACAAATTGTTGATAAAATGCAATTTGATCATCCCCGTGAAGTTCCATACCCCTAATTTTGTTTGAGGGTGCCATAGCCTTAATAGCTCAACTCATTCCTTTTTCCCATTAGTAAGAATAAGTAGGATAATGAGTCCCCTTGTCTAATTCCACAAGGTGGACTAAATGTTGACGAGGGTGGTCCACTTATGAGAATCAAGAAGAAGGCTTTGGAAATAAGAGAGATAATCTAATTTATCTATTTGTCACAAAACCCAAAAGTGAAATGGATGTGATAGAAATAATTGGGCATGTCAAGCTTAATGACCATACCAAAATTTTGAAATCTTTATAGATCGAATCAATTCATGGGCCAAAAGGATGTTATAAAGGATTTTTCCACCTTCACCATAACTAGATTTCTCCTAGAAGATGAGATTTTACATTCTTTGTCATGTCTTCCTTAGGAATACATATGAAGTAGGTGGCATTGTGTTTGTGAGTATTGGGGATGTTATGAAAAATAAGTAAAAGATTGATGGCTAAATGAAGGAGAGAAGAACATACAATTATTCCATTTATCCATGTTTTAACATCAACATCATAACACAATTTCAACCCTAAAACACAATTAGGGCTTGAAGTTATAGTGAGATGGTAACATTGAAAAGGAATTGAAAAATTACTACTAATATTTTTCTCACTAAAACAAAAAGGTATATAAAGGGATTCTATTGAAAGAATTACATAGAACGCCCCTAGTTTGATTACTTAGAAGCACAACAAAGCCTTTCTCATGCAAATATCAATTCAAGACATCGAACTAGTAGCCATTTAAATGTTCAAAGAAAAACACCTATACCAGATGGCTTTACCTTAGACATCTTTCAATCATATTAGGCCATCATTAAGTCACATGTTTGGGAATTGGTTTGGTATTTTGCATAACATCCCAAATACTCATAAACACAATGCTACCTACTTCACACAAATTCCTAAGGAAGACATGAGAAATCTCATCTTCTAGGAGAAATCTAGTTAAGGTGAAGGTGGAAAAATCTTTTATAGCATCATTTTGGCCCATGAATTGATTTGATCTATAAAGTTTTCAAAATTTGGTTATGGTCATTAAGCTTTACATGCCCAATTATTTTGTTAGACACAATTATCTATACATCTATAACATCCTTTTCACCTTTGTGTTTTCTGACAAATAGATAAATTAGATTATCTCTCTTATTTCCAAGGCCTTCTTCTTGATTCTCATAGATGGACCACCCTCCTCAACATCTAGTCCACCTTGTGGAATTAGACAGGGGAACCCATTATCCTACTTCTTCTTTCTAATGGGAAAAAGGAATGAGTTGAGCTATTAAGGCTATGGTACCCTCAAACAAAACTAGGGGTATGTAACTTCAGGGGGATGATCAAATTTCATTTTATCAACAATTTGTAGATGAAACTCTTCTTATGTTTGCACCAATAGTAGGAGAATCTCATGCCTCCAAATAGGTGCTAGAATAAGTACTATCATGGACATATAAATGATATGATTATAAATCACTTCGTAAACTATGGGGTTGGCAGTATTTTCCCAAGGAATGGGCCAAGGCATGGAGAATGACATTTGTTTTATCATAAATGTTGTAATAGATTAATATATTATATCTATTGTGGAATACTCCAATATCACTACTTTGATGATGTGAATTGGAACATTTTCATAAATTATTTAAAGTAAGAAGAAGTGTTTCCATAAGACAAAAACTAGAAGCCATAAAATTCATATATAACAGTAAGAAAAACAGAGGGTAAAAAAATTTAAATAAAGTATTACAAAATGTGAAAATATAAAGTAGTATAGTGTGTCCTAAATGACATTCAAATTCACCTAGTCGTTATGTAATCACTAAAGGTTCCAACTATTTATAATTTTATTAGAACATCGGAAATGTAAGTCCAACAAGGAGAAACATATGGGAAAGGGAGGGAGTAGGATGGAGGGAGAGGGAGAAAGAAAGGGAGAAAGAAAGGGAGAGGGAGAAAGAAAGGGAGAAAACATAATTATTTTGCTGCAACTCGGGAGAGAACTTATTGATACTTTTCATGTTCCATTATATTTTTAGGGTTTTATTGTCTGATCTTACAACTATGGATAGGGTTTATGTTTATGAATAATTTTGGATAGCGTTTATGAATAATTTTGTTAGCATATTTGAAATATTAAGCACATTTGAAATGGAAAGGAAAGCACTTATTGATACTTTTGTGTTCCATTACAATTAGTCTTCCAGATCGTCTGTCCTCACACTTACAATTAATCCCCAGCCAATTAGATTTGCTTCTAAAATATAAATACAATGGCTAACGTTTCAGGTACATTGTCTTAATGCACCAATACATTAGAAATAGAAGAGAAGGTATTGAAAAAAAATTATAATAATTTTTTTTTGGTAATTTTGTGAATTTATTAACTTTGTTTATTCTTCCACCAATTTAAAGCAATTTACAAATTGTGTTTTTAAATGTCATCATTGTTTTTTTACTTTTTTAATTCAGTTTTTTTTACAAAAACTAGATAATTATGTTTGGTCTTTACGTTGTGGATAACTGTTCGGCCTTTGAAATTGCCAATCTTTTACTTCAAAAGTAATTAACAATTGTTTTTAAATTTAACTTTTAGTTTTTTACATTGCCTTTTCAAATTTGAGTGTTAATTTTTCTGGGTTATTTTATTTAACTATTAACTTTTATTTTGTTTGTTTTTGGAGGTTTCAAAAATAGAATTAATATTCCGCTTTTAAAATTTAGTTTTTTTTGAGTTTTTTGCTTTAGTTAACTTTTTTCTTTTTCGGACTTTTTCTTTTTTGCTTTAGTTAAATTTAGTTAATAGATGGATTCGGGTGAAGGGATTTTTTTCACAGCGGTTTCCTTCATTTCTCAGTGTGGATTTAGCAAGCAATATGCTTCCATTGGTAACACCAATCTTGTTGGCTCTTGTATCTTTTTCATAATTTAGGAAGATAGCTTTGTTGGGAGAGCGTCAAGGGAAAGCTGAGCATCAGAGTGAATATCTGAAGGTCATGTGTTAAATCCACGCTCCGGTCCATGTAGGTCATGTGTTCGATCCACGCTCCGGTCCACGCCATTTCTTTTCGAGGTGGTGGTGAAGGAGGAGAGGGAGCGGGTGTAGGCAATAGTGGAGGAGGTGGAGGTGCAGGTGCAGGTGGAGGGAGAGGATGTGGAGGTGGAGGTGGAGGTGGAGGGGGAGGGCGTGGAGGTTGAGGTGGAAGAGTAGGTGGCGGTGGAGGTAGAAGAGGAGGAAGAGGGGGTGGAGGAAGTGGGGGAGGAGGAGGTGGCGGAGATGGTGGAGGAAGAGGAAGCAGAGGAGGAGGAGGGGGAGGAGGTAGAGGAGGAGGGCACAGAGGTGGAGGTGGAGGTGGAGGTGGAGGAAGACGTGGTAGACGAGGAGGTGGTGGTGGAAGAGGAGCGGGAGAAGGTGCACGGGATGGCAGAGGAGGTGGAGGTGGAGGAGGAGGTGGAAGATGAGGTGGCAGTGGAGGAGGAAGAGGAGGAAGAGGGGGAGGTGGAGATGAAGGAGGAGGAGGGGGAGGAGGTGGCAGAGATGGGGGAGGAAGAGGAGGGGTAGGAAGTGGAGGTGATGGTAGAAAAGGTGAAGGGGGGGGAGGTAGAGGTTGCGGAGGTGGTGGAAGCATAAGTGGAGGTGGATAAGCAGGAGGTGGTGGTCAAGGAGGACAGGGAGGAGGTGCAGGCGATGGTGGAGGAGGTGGAGGTGCAGGAGGAGGGGGAAGGGGACGAGGTGGCACAAACGGAGGTGGAGGTTAGGTGGAAGAGGAGGAGGAGGAGGAGGAAGAAGAGGAGGAGAGGTGGAGGTGGCGGTGGAGGTGGAGGTAGAGGTGGAGGTCGACGAGGTGGAGCTAATTGTCATTTTTCCTAACCCTCTACCTCCTCTTGTGCCTTTGCCTCCTCCACCACCACTTCTTTCTCCTCCTCTGCCTCCTCCACCTCCACCGCCACCTCCCATACTTCCACCTCAACCTTCGCCTTCAAATCTTCCGCCTTTTTTTCTGCCTACACGTTCACCTCCACTACCTTTGCCACCCCTTCTCCTCCACCACCTCCACCTACACCTCCACCTCCACACTGTCCACCCCCTCCTCCTCCAGATCGAGCTTCACCGCC
>APFE030343731.1:105464-156388 GCA_000404065.3 Pinus taeda | reverse complement strand
TCCTGCTTCCACTTGGAGAATGATGATCTCTTACTCATCCCTAGTCGAAAATGGAGTGGCAAGTGTCAGAGGGGAAGCTTCTGGAAGATTCCATGATCTTCCACCTCGCATTTTTGTCCCTGCCATTTGTCCATTCCCGACTATCACATCCTATAGAGGAGAAAATCAGTATGCATCGCACCCTGTACATTGGGAAGGTGATATGCATCACACCCTCTACATTTAGCTTTCAGTATGGTCCAGTTTTGACCATTTATGAGCAGTTTTCAGTGGAGAACTTCTAGGAGATGATGTAATCAGTTGACCTTGTTCTTTTAGGCAAAGAGGCAACACTTTTAGGGACTTAGGACCCTCAGTTTATGGACATTTATGATTGGGGTTGAAGTGCCCAAAAATGTCTATAACACTAGGGCTCTAATGCTTCGTCTTTTGTCATGGGGCTTGGCTCAAGTCGGTCCAACTCAGCTCTATCTCTTTTCCCTTTTCGTTTCGTGCCCACTTGGGTTTTCATAGAAATCACTTCTTCTCTATCTTTTAAGGATTTACCAGCTGCCTGGGGGTTTCATGAATAGGAATGGGAGAATGGGTAGGAGAGGCAGGTGTTGATTGGGATTTAGACATAGGAGTAGCGTCATTTCACTTCAGCGATCAGTCCACTGTTCATTGCCATCCTTTGTTATGAGTTTCCTGCTTAGGAAAGTTCCTAAATAAGAAATCTTCCCATGACCTCTTTCTCTTTCGGAGCTTAGTGACTAAGAAAATTTTAATGAGTCTATGGTGATACAATGCAGTCTTAGGTTTCCTCCTCTAAGATTGTACCCCTCGAGTCATTTTATGCAAACTTAATTTCAAGAAGTGGGGAATGTTTAACTGTTTATCTTCTGTAAAATGAGTCATCAACCGAATGTGATAGAGGAACATGACTACATACCTTCCCTCACAGGTTATAAAGTGTTACAACATTATGAGTAGCGGGTGCCATTGTTCCTCTATGCAACTCCGTAATACTCCTTTCACCCAACTGAGAGATTTGTAAGTGGGCTTCAAAAACATGGCGCAGTTCAAAATATTCAGCTTCCCTCCTTTAACGAATAGTTTGCCTTTCGCTGGTAGCTCAATGGCTCTGCTCACTAACTCCTCTATAACTCTGAAACTTAAATTTCCCACTTGTACATGCTCCCCATCAAAGCTTTGCACAAATGCCAAGGCGACCTAATCGTTGTAACCTTGGAATTTCTGCAAAAAGGTCGTCCATTCTTTCTCTTCCATAATGCCACTACACTACTGATACACCAGACTGCGCATGAACTGGCTGAAGGTGGGTTCATGGTGATTAGCTCCCATTTTACTCGGTACCTATGTTCAATTGGAATTTCACCCCTGCCAGTTCTTTGTTTCCTCTCTGTTGCTCAATGACTTTGTAACCTTGGTCTCAGATGTCCATCATATTTCAGAACTTATATGAATGATCGCATAATCATCACGATTAATTGGGAGTGTGATACTGATAGAGTAATGATGATTGACCCATATGTAACTGGTGTAGAGTGTTAACATCTAGCTGAACGAGAGTCGACACACACATACTCATGATTGCTGGGAGGTGTCATGAGGTGATGACAAAATGAAGATAGGGGAGCATATCATTACACAACGTGGTAGGAATGTAGGTGGTTGTGGGTTTGTGTCCCACTAGGCATGCCATAATGTAGGTGATGTGGGATTAGGGGATGGAAATGTTAGGAAGATATAGAATAGGATTATGAGTGGAATTTAGAATGAGGGATAGGTTTAGAGGTGCATTTACACAACATGCATTTTAATTATTCATTAATCAAATTTAAACAAATAAAAGTGCATACCCGAGGCACTTAAAATAATAGTGATTTTGTGGAGATTTCCCTGTTTTGATGTAGCGCCCAAGTATTTGAATGAAAACGATGTTGACAGGAATAATGATGAAGCTGCAACTATGCTCTGTGATCAATATTCTAGAAATGAAGTTCAAATGATATGATCTTTGATTTTTACAGGTTTAGTACAGATCCCGTGGATCAGTCCTTGTGCATATTAGAGACAATCATCCTTAACTGATGGTAGAGATTAGTACTAATTGTGAAACATTCTTATATAAGGAAAACATAATCTCTTCATGATTCCAATTTTTATTTTTTTATTTTTTTTTTTTTTTATTATTATTTTTTATTTTATTTTTTTTATTTATTTTTTATTTTATTTTTTTTTATTTTATTTATTTTATTTTTATTTTTTATTTTTTTATTTATTTTATTTTTTATTTTTTTATTTTTATTTATTTATTTATTATTTATTTTTTTTTTTCAGAACACGACTGTTTATAGTAGATTTACAATTTTACAGAGTATGGTATAAAGACTTCTTAAATGCAGAGTATGGAATACATAATTTCGAGATCCTCTTACTCGATGCCATATAATACGCTGATTATTGTTCTTCAGAAAAACCTGTTTATCATTCCATGGAATTTTAACCAGTTCTAGAATGATATTTTCCTGGGGTATTTCTTATTTAGGGAGCTGGACATGTCTGGAAAGAGAGCTCCAAGGGGGTTTCTTTTCCATAATTATTCTCTTGGGCCCAACAAAGAATAATTCAATGCCCAAAGTATCCCTAAACTACCACTACTTTATTATTTTAGTGATCCTAAAGTAGTTTGTGCTCGAGGCATTCATTTTTAGAAACTCTGAATTGCCCATAGTAGACTCCAAGGGGTTTCCTTTCAAGAACAATTCTATACTCAAGGAATCACTCGACTAATACTGGTCCATATCATTTTGTGAGCCTGAATTAGTGAATGCTTGGGAGCTTCATGTTTAGAGAGTCTGAAAGCCTCCAAAGAAGACTCCACAGGTTACTTTTCCATAAGTAATCCACCAGGCCTGGATAAAGGAATAACCTTGCTCCTGGTGAATTCCTCCTTTATTCTACATGGGCTGTGGGGAGAAACACCTGTAGATATGATAAATAACAACCCACTGGTTTATCTACATATATATGCATAAGTATATATAAAGAAATTAATCAATTGAACCAACAAGGGGCTGGTCATTTGCATGAATAAGTTCCAACCTTGGATCCTTTCATACTTACTGCAAAAACTGATCATGTGAAAGTGGTTTGTGATAAACTTTAAGCCGATGACCATTTACTACAAAAGAAGTCTTATCATCATTGATAGTACAAGTACGAACTGAACCATTATCAAAAACTTCCTTTTCTTCATACGATCCTAACCATCTAGTAGAAAATTTACCTTTAAAATGCTTAAACTTACTATCATATAAAAAATCCCAATCACCTGGGCGAGAGAATTTCTTCTTGATAAATTTGTTGTGCCATCGAGCTCTTTGGTTATACATCAATGCGGTTCTATGGTAGGCATCTTGTCAGATTTCGTCAAGTTCATTCAATTGCATCATCCTCTACTCTTGAGCCTTATTTAGATTCATGCCCAATTGGGTGGCAATCCTAAATGTTTTTACTTGGATTTCAATGGGCATAAGCACTTGTTTACCATAGACTAACTCATAAATTGTGTGTCCTGTCTCATTTCTCCAAGTGATCCGGTAAGCCCATAGTGCCTCCAGTAACTTATCCGCCCAATCCATATGATGCAGTTGAATAGTTTTTGTGAGGATGGATTCCAAAACTTTGTTCATGGACTCCAGTTTCCTGTTAGCTTGGTGGTGGTAAGGAGTTGAATTGCGATACTTAATTTGATACTACTCCATGAGTGCCTTGACCAAGTTTGATGTAAATTGTGTACCCTGGTCTGTGACGATTTCACGAGGCACACCAAATCTCATAAAGATGTCCTCAAATAAAAACTCTACTACTGCCTTTTCAGTGGAAACATGCAATGCTTTAGCCTCCACCCACTTGGTGACATAGTCAGTGCACACCAAGATATATTTTTTCTTCTTTGACATTGGGGAGATGGGCCATACGAAGTCCAATGCCCACTTCTCAAAAGGTTCAATGATGATTTGTGGTTGAAGAGGAATTTCATCGGAGGAAATTGGTCTCCCCATTCATTGGCAAGCGTCACAACTCAAAATAAACTTCTTGGCATCTTTAAAAAGTGTAGGCCAATAGTATCCAGTACAGAGAACTTTGTATGTAGTCCTTTAATTGGAAAAATGGCCACCACAAGGCTCGTTGTGACTTGCTCTCAACACATCATACATTTCATCTTCTTGCACACACTGCCTCATAATCAAGTTTGGCCCAGTATAAAATAGATCCCCTTCGATCCAGGAGAAATTAGCACTACACTGCACTATATTATGTTTTTCTCAGGCCGACATGTTTTCAGGTAGTTTCCCTGATACTAGATAATTGGTGACATTAGTGGACCAAGGAGTAATAGTGGAAATCGAAAATAATGCTTCACCTGGAAATTCATCAGGCACTGGTGTTGGCATGTTTCCCTGCGTAATGTTCAAACAAGATAAGAATTCAACTACCAAGTTATCCCTTCTAGGCCTATCAATTACAATTATATTGAATTCTTGTAAAAGAAACAAACATCTTGTTATCTTACCATTACTAATAGGTTAATTCATTAAAAATCTAACAACATAATGATCAGTATGGACAAATGTCTCATAACTGGTAATATAATGCCTAAACTTTCCTATAGCATGCACAACTGCTAAAAACTCTTTTTCAGTAACTGTATAATTTAATTCAGTGGGAGAAAGATTTTTGATGATGAAATAAATAGCATAGGGAAATTTATCCTCCCTTTGTCCCAAGACCATTCCCAGTGCAATATCTGAAGCATCTATATAAATATGAAAAGGTAAGGACCAATTTGGCCCTCTCAGTACCGGAGCAGTGCACAACTTTTCCTTTAGTACTTGAAAATCCTGTTGACAATCATCATTCCATACAAAGTCAACATCTTTAGTTAACAATTTAAATAATTGTGTTGTAATTCTAGTGAAATTCTCAATAAATCGTCGATAATAACTTGCGTGCCCTAAAAAACTTCTTACCTCTTTTTGCGAACTAGGAATAGGGATACGTGAGATTACCTTGATTTTTGCTGGATCAACTTGAATTCCTTCTAAGGACACATGATGGCCTAAAACAATTCCCTTAGTTGCATAACCTTACATTTGTCACTACTAAGTGCTAGATCAACTTCTTGACAATGAATCAATACTTTCTCTAGATTTTCCATAGCCTGCGAATAGTCATGTCCATAAACTGTGAAGTCGTCCATATAGACCTCCACACAGTCATGGATCAAATAAGAGAAAATGGCAAGTACAACTCTTTGAAAAGTTGCAGGGGCATTTCAAAGACCAAAGTGAAGGACTCTATATGCATAAGTACCCGATGGGCATGTAAAAGTAGTATTTTCTTGGTCTTCTTCGGCTATTTGTATTTGATTGTAACCACTGTACCCATCTAGAAAAGAAAAATACCTCTTACTTGAAAGCATGTCGAGGAGTTGATCAATGAAGGGCAGTGAAAAATAGTGACGCAATGTGGCCTTGTTTAATTCTTTGTAGTCAACGTAGATACTCCACTTGCTGTTCTTCTTTCGAACCACTACCAAAGGTGACACCCACATACTGTCAAAAATGGGGTAAATGAAAGCTGCAACCATGAGTTTCTGAAGCTCATCTCTGACAATGTATTTTAATGTTGGGTTCATACGCCTTTGTGGTTGTCGAATAGGTCTCATTTATTTATTTGTATAGATATGGTGGATGCAAGTGTCTAGATGTATGCCCCTCATGTCCAAGTAATCCTAGGCAAAAGCTCTAGTTTGTTTGCGAATCATACTCATCAACTGCCGATTTTGTTCTGCAGTGAATCCTGTACCTATATGTAACATCTTTCCTTCAAAAATTTCTACAAATATGTGGTGGGTTCATGGATTTCCTCCATTGCTGCAAAAGAGGCAAAGACAGCTGGATGGCAAGTTTCATGAAACTCATCACTAAACACATGCTGGTAACCATTAAAAGAGAGGATAATCGATACAAGAGCTATCATCTAGAAACTTCTGCAAAACATGTTCATGAGAGTACTCCTAGAGACCTCTAGACTGATCTAATGACAACAAAGGAAACATACAACCTTTGTCTCCATATGGGTTTTCGAGCCATAACGGTAGTTCAACGGCTGTATGAGCAAGGGGAAAAATAGACAAAGTTTGGCTGTGGGGACCATTAGGAATAATCATTTCTCCATTTCTACATCTTATGATAGCATTAATAGTTGCTAGCCATAGTTGTCCTAAAACCACAGGGTGTTTGGGCCTAGAGGTTTTCAGGGAAATGACAATGAAATATATGGGATATTACTAAGAGGCAATAGTGACTACTATGTCCTCTAAGGTTCCCATTGGTTTGATGATAGATTTGTCTGCCATTTTTAGAAGGATAGGGGTGGATTTAAGTCCAGGTAGCTGTAAAGATGTCATTGTTTCATAGGTCATTGCATTTATTGCTTCTCCTAAATCCACGAGGGTATTTGGTAGAAGTACTTCGTTTATCTCAATATAACAATGGGATTCCTAGGGTCATTGTACTTCACAGGTAAGTTGGAAATCATAGTGGACATTTGGCTTATGATTTTAACGTTATGGTTCTTATGCCCCTTTCTTCCCAGTTTCTTAATGCAGAGATATTTGACAATTTTGGTGTAAATGGGAATGTCTCTAATTTCTTGTAAAAGTGGAGTTTTAATGTAGACATTCCTTAGTTCGTTTTCCAAATCATATTCAAGTGGGATCTCTTCTTTCTTTACAATCAGTCTTTTCGGGTATGGTGGTTCATTTGTGTCTTCTTTCTATGGTTGTTGTTTTTCATTTTGCAAATGGTTTCCGGATTATGTGGAGGGCAACTCTTCTTGGATAACAACAACTGATTTTCCTTTGTTCACTGTCTTTCTTGATTGTAATTGGATTTCATTCATAGGAATGGCAGTGATCATATATGTAGGAAAAGGATGGACATAAATGTTTCGCATAGGTTGAGGTGGGCTATTATGGCTTGGGTTAGGTACGGGTTGCACAAGCAACAGTGTAGGTCGGGGTGGGTTCAAGGTAGCAGGGGTTCAAGGTAGCAGGTACCTACGAAGATGATCGGTTAGCAGGTGCAGGTAACAACTGATGCAAAGGAGGTGGTGGCAGCATAGGTTGTTGATACATGTTAGGGTTATACCCTTGCTGATAGGATTACATGGTCAGATTATACATGGTACTTGGCATGTTTGGGTAAGGTGCATAGAATTGGGTTTGGAGTTGATAAGCATTGGCATAGGGGTTGGTCCTCCAATTCTGGTTCTAGGGAGTGCTTTATGGTTATAGAGTAGCCCAACGAGGGTAAGATATTTGGAAGGTCTAAGGGTGAGTCTGACCATAACCTTGAGAATTTGTATTTGGAAACACATTCTGACACTGGCCTCTCTAGATGGGTCTTTTGGTGGCTTGAGATTGGTCAATGGTTTCACCATCCCCTTTATAGATAACCTGTAATATGGGAAGTGATGGGCACTTCTCGGTTGGGTGTTCTAGAGTACATATTCCATAAATCTCAATGGAATTTAATGGACATTCCTTGTCTAAATGTTTGTGCCTACACTTAGGACAAAAGACAGCCATAACTGCTTTTTCTACCTCTTATTTTTGTTTGATTTTCATAGTGTCTAGCTGGTCACTAATTGTGTTGAGTATGTCAGTTTTAAAGTTTTCTACTAATTTTCCCAGTTTGACTCTCGTAACAACATTAGCCACAATTTTCTTTGGCACATAGTCTATGGAATTATCTTTAAGTTTGCGTAGATTTTTTCCTACTTTATCTTGGCTCCTAGAATAGGTACGTCAGAGCTCAAATACTTCAGCAAATGGATTCTTATAGATGTCCCCACTGCTAATAAGGTTTAATGTTTCAATGCAGTCATCCCTCAGCCCTTTTAGGAACACAATTTGACAGTCTTTTCGTCTAAGTTTGACCCACGAGACTTGTGAAAATTGTATAGGAATTGTTCAAGACACTCCTCTAGGTTTTCGTCTTCTGTTTGTTGCATCCTAAGGATATCGTTGATTTCCCTACTCTTACAAAAATCTTGATACTTTTTAAGGAAGACTGGTTTCATGTCATCCCATGAGTATATAGTGTGTTCCCCTAGACTTATGAACCATCTAAGGGCTGCATATTTTAAAGTGGCGGGAAACAATTTAAGTTTATGTGCATCCTCATAGTAATTATAACTGCGACATAAAATTTCGAATTCAAAAATAAATGCATTGGGTTCTTCATATGATTTACCGTAGAATAGCGGAAGAGATGCCATTGGGATGTTTTTCATGTTGATGTCACGAATCACATCTAGGATAGGGAATACGAAGGTAGTTTCCTCATTGTCTTCCTCTTGTCCTCCCCTTGGTCCTTCCAGGTTGTTTCCTCCAATGAAGTTAACATTGCATCGAGGGCTTTCTCCCTCTCCATGGTGTTCTTCATTGTTTCTATTCTCCTTGTCGTGGTCGTCCATATCTACGACGGGCACCCGAAGAGGTTTGTTGATTATAGTGTGAACATGAGGTATTGGAACATGGTTGATGTTGGTTGATTGCTCGTCCACGTTATCTGGAAACTCTACTGGTTCTCCTAGCTTGATCCCTTCAGTGTTGTCAAAGACAACATGTTGAATGGTCTTTTCTCCTTGATCTAAGAATTCTCGATCTGAAACGAAGTTGGTACCAACACTTCCTCCTTCTTGTCTCAGTCCTGCATATCGATTAGCAACATTAATAAGAGGTATATTAACTGATCCAAAGGTTTTAGGAAGTTTATAACTAGAAATAAATCTACCCTTACTATCTCTAGGTCTACCTGTACCCCTATGCATAAAGATAAAGGAATTAGAAACTGAAGAACAAGCAGTGATTGGTGAGACTTTGGAGCAACCCCACAAAATTGGATGCGTGGCTCTTCACTCACATCTTGCCATACACTCTCCTCCCTCTGATAGTCCTGCAAGTTCCTGAAACTCTAATAATAATAATAGTTGCCTGAATAAGAAATTACAACTTCCCTGGAAATGACGCCAAAATGTTGAGAGATTTAATGGGTGTTTTAATTCTCTTGCATCTATATGTCAATACGGGCTCGTAAACACGAGTTGTACTACGCTTTCTAAATTCAGTTCTTGGTCAGAGCTTTAATGTTTCCTTTATAATGATAAGCTAAGTAATGGAACACACAAATTCTCATAAACGCACAACTTCAAAAAGGAAATCAATCTGTCTTGCTAACACAAGTGGAATCAATAATTAAATTCAACTTAAAAACTTGAAATCTCTATAAACTTAACCTATTCTGTTCTCGGACTAGAATATGAACTCAAGTAAAGGCCTAACTCTTTACCATAGATTCTACTTTGATAAACTATGAAAGCAAATTCCTAATTAAACAGATTCCACACATCAACTCAACCGTTTTAAAGTTACATTCGAAATCCAAACTCTAAGTCTATTTTCAAGAATGAAAAGAAAAATAAGACAACTATGAATTGCTATAAGACACACAAAACTGTACTTGAGAGGCTATGCTTCAATTGCATTTAACATGAATTAAATCTCCAACTACGCTCAAGAAACCCTACTTAAGACTTCAACAAACGAACACTCTCTCTTCTTAATGAAAGAGGTAAATCACACCACTGATTGCAACCTTAACTACTTCGAAATCTGTTATGAAACCAACTCCCAAAAAGATATAAAAGATAGATCAACACCTTAGAAATAAGCCTCTTTGAGGGGGCAACCTCCTTTACATTACACAAATGAACAATTCTTGGATGATACAAATGACAAGACCTCCTTTCTATACATAGGAGTCTAAGAGTTCATAATATAATCAGAGCCGACATAACAGTAATAATGTAGGGGCACAACAATAGCAATAGTGGGCTTCTATGGGGCACAATAATAACAATATGGGGACTACATGGGCACAACAATATGGTAATGGGGTTACACTAATAACAATAAGGGATTAAACTAGTAATTTAGGGACCTAACATGCCCCTATCCTTCAAAAAGTGTTGTCCTCAACGCTTGAGTAGTTCTAGATTCTTTTGTATAAAATTATCATCCTCCCATGTGGAATCTTCAGTGGGTAAGTTCTTCTACTTGATGAGATACTCTGAAATTGATCGATTTCGTAGCTATCAGATTCTTGTTTCTATGACTGCTTTAGGGTCCAATATGATTTTTCCTTCCTTGTTAAGTTCTGGAAATATTATTTGAACTGGGATCTTCTGCAACTTTTAAATGAGTGGCCACACATCTTCGTCATTCTTCCATTCATCCCTTGCTTCATTTGTCCAATCTAGTTGGATAATATAAATGGCACAAAACAATGCTTCCACATCCTCAACAACATTTTGCTTCCCTTTTTTTGTAGATGATTTCAAATTCATAACCCAACATCTTTGTGACCCATTTTTGTTGTTCTTCTGAAGATAATATTTGTTCTAAAAAGTATTTAAGACTATCATGATCCATTTTTACCTTGAAGTGTCTTCCCATTAGGTAAGGTCCCCATTTCTTAAGTGCATGTAGTATTGCCAAAATTTCCTTCTCATAAATAGCTTGCTTGAGGGACATCTTTTTGTATGGATGTAGCCATAAAAATACCTAGTCATCTACATCAAAACTTCTTTCACTGCGATGTTGATCTGCTTGTTGTTTCATTTGGTTTTGCACCAAAGTGGGGTTATCCTTTAAAAGTTGGAGAAATTGTTGTTGATGCTTGATGTGATCTTTCACTGCTTGAACCTTTTTCTTCTTGATATGTCCTTCTATCTTGAGAGTTTGAGGAGTGATAATTTATGCCAATGCATTACAAGATATGGTCAGATTCATTTCTTGATTCTCGATGTGATCTTTCACTTCTTAAACCTTTTTCTTCTTGATATGTCCTTCTATCTTGTGAGTTTGAGGAGTGGTAATTCCTGCCAATGCAGTATAAGATATGGTCAAATTCATTTCTTCTTTCTCTAGGGTTGGTTTCCAGTGTATATCCTCTTCTTTTGAATTTTCTTGATCATTTTCTTCCTCTTGTTCACAATCTATGTAAAATAATTTCTTCTCAGCACACTTATGACCTTTAGTGTATTTCCTATTACAAATGTAAAAAGCCCTTTTTCTCTTTTCTCTTCCAATTGTTGTGGTGTAAACCTTGTAGGTTGTGGAAGGCTAGGAGAAAAAACACTTCCATATTTATAGTTGTGAGTGGCAAGATTCCTTGTTTCCATAATTTCGCTTTCAATTTTTCTTGCCAACCCGAATGCCTTCTTCAATGAATCAGATTCCCAAAGATGAACCTCATGTTGAATGTTATTCTTTAAAGTCCCTATGAAGACATCAATCCTTTGCTTCTTTGGAATATCATTTACCCTTATATTCATTTTTTGGAAGTTCTCAAAGTTCTCTACCATTGAACCCTTTTGTTTGAGATTTATCAATTGGCTAAAGAAGGTGTTTCTCTTTGTATCCTCACAATGTGCTATCATTTCCTCCATGAAAATTGACCATGTGACAAGTGGTTTACGAGAACAAAGCCCTTTATACCATAAAAATTGATTCAGTTCTAAATATAAAGATGCCACATATACCTTTTGTAATAGTTGCACCTCATGTATATCAAAATATTGCTCCATCTGTAATATCTAATTTACTAGATCCTTGCCATCAAACTTCCTCATATCACTTTTTCTTGGTTTTAGGAGCTCAATATTGAAACCACTGTAACTTTGTAATTTCAGATCTTTATGTTTTTGAAATTTCGGTCTATGATATCCCTCTGAGTCCTCTTTTTAATTCCACCAGTATGATCAAAATTGGATTTTCCAAGAAAGCATTATGCCCAATATCCTAAGATGACCTGATTATATAATTGTTCAGTAAAGAGAACTTCTACGACATGCCACGTGTCACTGTTTTGACCTTCGGATCTGAAAAATATACACAGAAAAATAAATTCCGTCCTCTTTTTGTAAATTCTTACGAAATTTCAATCTAATGCTCAGAGAGAAAGCTATGACGATTCTTCCAGGGTCACCTTTTTGGAATGTAATTTGGGAGTCTGAAAAAACCCCAAGTTCCTCAGATAATATCTCCGACAATATAGCGAGAAAATATCTGAAATTTAGACCCGAGGTTCAGAAGGATTTCGGCTCAAATGGGTTTTTTTCATAGCTTCTGAAACGTCACAAAAAAAAAGTTATAGTGAAAATTCCATGATGACCTGTTTGGAGTAGTGAAACCCTAGAATCCAAAGCTCTGATACGAAATGTTATGTAACTAGTTCACAGAAAGATAGAAAATATAGATCAACGCCTTAGAAATAAGCCTCTTTGAGTGGGCAACCTCTTTACCATAGATTCTACTTTCATGAACTATGAAAGCAAATTACTAATTAAACAGACTCCACATATCAACTCAATCGTTTTAAAGTTACATTCGAAATCCAAACTCTAAGTCTATTTTCAAGAATGAAAAGCAAAATAAGACGACTATGAATTGCTATAAGACACACAAAACTGTACTTGAGAGGCTATGCTTCAGTTGCATTTAACATGAATCAAATCTCCAACTAAGCTCAAGCAACCCTACTTAAGACTTTAGCAAACCAATACTCTATCTTCTTAATGAAAGAGGTAAATCACACTGTTGATTACAACCTTAACTACTTCGAAATCTAGCAAGCAACATTGTACTAAGGAAATGCTAATAGAAATTGCCTCAAGCTAGGAACTAAGATTTTAACCGAAAGTATCTAGATCTATCAAATTCTTGACTACATCACTACACTTAATCACTCGAAATTTACCTTTAAAATGCTTGAACTCACTATCATATAACAAGGCCTAATCACATGGGCGAAATACTTTCTTCTTGATAAATTTGTCGTGCCATCGAGCTCTTTGGTTCTACACCAACACAGTTCTATGGTAGGCATCTTGTTGGATTTCGTCAAGTTCATTCAATTGCATCAACCTCTGCTCTTGAGCTTCATTTAGATTCATGCCCAACTAGGTGGCAGTCCTGAATGTTTTTACTTGGAATTCAATGGGCAGGATCACTTGTTTACCATAGACTAACTCATAAAGTGTGTGTCCTGTCACATTTCTCCAAGTGATCCAGTAAGCCCATAGTGCCTCCAGTAACTTATCCACCCAATCCATATGATGCAGTTGACTAGTTTATGTGAGGATGGATTCCAAAAATTTGTTCGTGGACTCCACTTGCCTATTAGCCTGGGGGTGGTAAGGAGTCGGTTTGTGATGATTAATTTGATATTGATTCGTGAGTTCCTTGACCAACTTTGATGTAAATTGTGTACACTAGTCTGTGACAATTTCACGAGGCACACCGAATCTTGTAAAGATGTCCTCGAACAAAAACTCTACTACTGCCTTTTCAATGGCAACATACAATGCTTTAGCCTCCACCCACTTGGTGACATAGTCAATGCACACCAAAATATTTTTTTTCTTCTTTGACATTGGGGAGATGGGCCCTACAAAGTCCAATGGCCACTTCTTAAAATGTTCAATGGCGATTTGTGGTTGAAGAGGCATTTCATTGGAGGCAACTGGTTTCCCCATCCTAATTAAACATACTCCACACATCAATTGAAGAACAAGAAATGATCGATCAGAATTTGGAGCAACCCCACAAAAGTGGATGCATGGCTCTTCACTCACTTCTTACCGTCACTCTCCAGCCTCTGACAGTCCTGCAAGATCCTGAAACTCTAATAATAATAATAGTTACCTGAATAAGAAATTACAACTTCCTTGACAACGACGCCAATATGTTGAGAGATTTAATGTGTGTATTAATTATCCTGCATCTATATGTCAATCTGGGCTGGTAAATGCGAGGTGTACTATGCTTTCTAAATTCAGTTCTTGGTTAGAGCTTTAATGTTTCCTTTATAATGATCAGCTAAGTAATGGAACACACAAATGCTCATAAACACACAACTTAAAAAATGAACTCAATCTATCTTGCTAACACAAGAAGAATCAATAATGAAATTCAACTTAAAGACTTGAAATTTCTATAAACTTAACCTATTCTGTTCTTGGAGTGCAATCTGAACTCAAGCAAAGGCCTAACTCTTTACCAAAAATTCTACTTTGATAAACTATGAAAGAAAATTCCTAATCAAGCTAACTCCACACATCAACTCAATCGTTTTAAAGTTACGTTCGAAATCCAAACTCTAACTCTATTTTCAAGAATGAAAAGAAAAATAAGACAACTATGAATTGCTATAAGACACACAAAACTGTACTTGAGAGGCTATGCTTCAATCACATTTAACATGAATCAATCTCCAACTAAGCTCAAGCAACCCTACATAAGACTTCAACAAACCAACACTCTGTCTTCTTAATGAAAGTGGTAAATCACATTGCTGATTGCAACCTTAACTTATTTGAAATCTAGCAAGCACACATTGTACTAAGGTAATGCTAATAGAAATTACCTCAAGCTGGGAAATAAGATTTCAACCAAAAGTATCTAGATTTATCAAATTCTAGACTACAACATTGCACTAAATCACTCAAAATTTACCTTTAAAATGCTGAAAATTACTATCATATAATAAGGCCCAATCACGTGGGTGAAAGACTTTCTTATTGATAAATTTGTTGTGCCATCGAGCTCTTTGGTTCTGCACCAACACAATTCTATGGTAGGCATCTTGTCGGATTTCGTCAAGTTCATTCAATTACATCAGCCTCTGTGCTTGAGCTTCATTTAGATTCATGCCCAACTAAGTGGCAGTCCTAAATGTTTTTACTTGGAATTACATGGGCAGGAGCACTTTTTTACCATAGACTAACTCATAAGGTGTGTGTCCTGTCACATTTCTCCAAGTGATCTGGTAAGCCCATAGTGCCTCCAGTAACTTATCCACCCAATCCATATGATGCAGTTGAATAGTTTTTGTGAGGATGGATTCCAAAACTTTGTTCGTGGACTCCACTTTCCCGTTAGCCTGGGGGTGGTAAGGAGTTGATTTACAATGATTAATTTGATATAACTTTGTGAGTGCCTTGACCAACTCTGATGTAAATTGTGTACCCTGGTCTGTGATGATTTCACGAGGCACACTGAATCTCTTAAAGATGTCCTCAAACAAAAACTCTACTATTGCCTTTTCAGTGGTAGCATACAATGCTTTAGTCTCCACCCACTTAGTGACGTAGTCAGTGCACACCAAGATATATTTTTTCTTCTTTGACATTGGGGAGATGGCCCTATGAAGTCCAATGCATTTCATCGGAGACAACTGGTCTCCCCATCTATTAGCAAGTGTCAAAACTCAAAACAAACTTCTTGGCGTCTTTAAAAAGTGTAGGCCAATAATATCCAGTACGAAGAACTTGTATGCAGTCCTTATCGGCAAAATGGCCACCACAAGGCCCATTGTGATTGGCTCTCAGCACATCATACATTTCATATTCCCGCAAACACTGCCTCATAATCAAGTCTAGCCCAATATAAAATAGATTCCCTTTGATCCAAGAGAAATTAGCACTATGCTGCACTATATTATGTTTTTCTCGGGCCGACATGTTTTGAGGTAGTTTCCGTGATACCAGATAATTGGCGACATCAACAAACCAAGGAGTAGTAGTGAAAATGGAAAATAATGCTTCATTTGGAAATTCATTAGGCACTGGTGTTGGCATGCTTCCCTGTGCAATGTTCAAACGAGATAAGAAGTTAGTTGCCAAGTTATCCCTTCCAGGCCTATCAATTATAATTATATTGAATTCTTGTAATAACAACAACCATCTTGTTATCCTACTATTAGTAATAGGTTTATTCATTAAAAATCTAACAAAAGAATGATCAGTATGGACAGATGTCTCATAACCGTAATATAATGCCTAAACTTTCCTATAGCATGCACAAATGCTAACAACTCTTTTTTAGTAACCGTATAATTTAATTCAGCAGGAGAAAGATTTTTGCTGATGAAATAAATAGCATAGGGAAAGTTATCCTCCCTTTGTCCCAAGACCACTCCCAGTGCAGTATCTGCAACATTTGTATAAATATGAAAAGCTAAGGACCAATTTGACCCTCTCAGTACTGAAGAGGTGGACAACTTTTCCTTTAGTACCTGAAAATCCTATTGACAATCATCATTCCATATAAAGTCAACATCTTTAGTTAATAATTTAAATAATGGTGCTGCAATTCTAGTGAAATTCTCAATAAATCGTCGATAATAACATGCGTGCCCTAAAAAAAATCTTACCTATGTTTTGTGAACTAGGAATAGGGATATGCAAGATTACCTCGATTTTTGCTGGATCAACTTGAATTCCTTCTAATCACACATGATGGCCTAGAACAATTCCCTTCATTTGCATCATCTTACATTTATCACTACTAAGGGCTAGATCAACTTCTTGAAAATGAATCAATACTTTCTCTAGATTTGCCAAAGCCTGTGAAAAGTCATCTCCATAAACTATGAAGTCATCCATATAGGCCTCCACACATTCATGGATCAAATCAGAGAAAATGGAAAGTAGAGCTTTATGAAAAGTGGCGAGGGCATTACAAAGACCAAAGGGGAGGAATCTATATGGATAAGTACCCCAAGGGCATGTAAAAGTAGTCTTTTCTTGGTCTTCTTTGGCTATTTGTATTTGATTTTAACCGCTGTACCCATCTAGAAAAGAAAAATACCTCTTACTTGAAAGCTTGTTGAGGAATTGATCAATGAAGGGCAGTGGAAAATAGTCACACAATGTGGCCTTTTTTAATTCTTTGTAGTAATCGCAGATACACCACTTGCCATTCTTCTTTGGAACCACTACCAGAGGTGACACCCACCTACTGTCAGAAATGGGGTAAATGAAATCTGCAGCCACGAGTTTCTGAAGGTCATCTTTGACAATGTCTTTTAATGTTGGGTTCATACAACTTTGTGGTTGCCGAGCAGGTCCCATTTATTCATTTTTGTAGATATGGTGGATGCAAGTGTCTGGATGTATGCCCCTCATGTCCAAGTAATCCCATGCAAAAGCTCCAGTTTGTTCACGAATCACACTCATCAACCATTGCTTCTGTTCTTCAGTCAATCTTGTACCAATATGTAAGATCTTTCCTTCAAAAATTTCTAGAGGTTTTGTGGTGGGTTCGTGGCTTTCCTCCATTGCTGCAAAAGAGGTGAAGACAGCTGGATGGAAAGTTTCTTGAAACTCATCACTAAACACATGCTGATAACCATTAAAAGAGATAGGATAATCGATATAAGAGCTATTAGCTAGAAATTGCTACAAAACATGTTCATGAGAGTGCTCTTGGAGACCTCTAGAATAATCTAATGACAACAAAGGAAACATAAAGTCTTCGTCTCCATATGGGTTTTCAAGCCATAACGGTACTTTAGTGGCTCTCTACGTAGAGTGAAAAACAGACAAAGTTTGGTTGTGGGGACCATTAGAAATAATCATTTCTCCATTTTTACATCCTATGACGGCATCAATAGTTGCCACCCACGGTCGTCTGAGAACCACATGGTGGCTAGGCCTAGTTTTTTTCGGGGAAATGACAACGGAATCTATGGGATATTGCCAAGAGGCAATAGTGACTACTATTTCCTCTAAGGTTCCCATTGGTTTGATGACGGATTTGTCTGCCATTTCTAGAAGGATAGGGGTGGATTTAAGTCTAGGTAGCTGTAAAGATGTCATTGTTTCATAGGTCATTGCATTTATTACTGCTCCTAAATCCATGAGGGTGTTTGGCAGAAGTACTCCATTTATCTCAATAGTGATAATGGGATTCCTAGGGTCATTGTACTTCGCAGGAAAGTCAGAAATCATAGTGGGAATTTGGCCTATGATTTTGATGTTCTGGTTCTTATGTCCCTTTCTTCCCAGTTTCTTAATGCAGAGAGATTTGACAATTTTGGTGTAAATGGGAATGTCCCTAATTGCTTGTAAACATGGAATTTTAATGTAGAGATTCCTTAGTTCGTTTTCCAAATCATATTCAAGCGGGATCTCTTCTTTCTTTACAAATATCCTTTCCAGGTATGGTGGTTCATTTGATTCTTCTTTCTATGGTTATTATTGTTTTTCATTTTGTAAATGGTTTTCGGATGATGTGGAGGACAACTCTTCTTGGATAACAACAACATATTTTACTTTGTTAACTGTCTTTCCTGATCGTAATTGGATTTCATTCACAGGAATGGCGGTGATCATATATGTAGGAAAAGGTTGGATATCAGTGTTTTGCACATGTTGAGGTGGCCTATTATGGCTTGGGTTAGGTATGGGTTCCATAGGCAACAATGTAGGTTAGGGTGGGTTCAAGGTAGTGGATGCCTATGAAGATGATGGGTTAGCAGGTGCATGCAACAACTTATGCAAAGGAGGTAGTGGCAGCGTGGGTTGTTGATACATGTTAGGGTTATGACCTTACTGATAGGATTGCATGGTCGGATTATATGATGTACTTGGCATGTTTGGGTAAGGCGCATAAAATTGGGTTTGGGGTTGATAAGTGTTGGCATAGGGGTTCGTCCTCCAATTCTGGTTCCAGGGAGTGCTTTGTGGTTGTAGAGTAGCCCAAGGAGGGTAAGATGTTTGGAAGGTCCAAGGCTAAGCCTGAGCATAACCTTGAGAATTTGGATCTGGAAACACATTCTGACTCTAGCCTCTCCAAATGGGTCTTTTGGTGGCTTGAGATTGAGCAATGGTTTCAGCGTTCCCTTTATAAATAGCGTGTAAGATGGGAAGTGATGGGCACTTCTCGGTTGGGTGTTCTAGAGTACAGATTCCACAAATCTCAAAGGAATTTAATGGACAAAAGACAAAAGACAACCATAGCTGCTTTTTCGGCCTCTTGTTTTTGTTTGATTTTCATAGTTTCTAGCTGGTCACTAATTGTGTTGAGTATGTCAGTTTTAAAATTTTCTAATAAGTTTCCCAGTTCAACTCTCATAACAACATTAGCCATAGTTTTCTTTGGCACATAGTCTCTGGAATTATCTTTAAGTTCGCAAAGCTTTTTGCCTACTTTAGCTTGGCTCCTAGAATAGGTATGACAAAGCTCAACTACTTCAGCAAATGAATTCTTATAGATGTCCCCACCGCTAAGAAGGTTTAATGTTTCAATGCAGTCATCCCTCAACCCTTTTAGGAACATAATTTTGATAGTATTTTCGTCTAATTTTAACCCACGAGATTTGTGAAAATTGTATAGGAATCATTCAAGATATTCCTCTAGGTTTTCGTCTTCTATTTGTTGCATCCTAAGGATATCATTGATGTCCCTGCTCTTACAAAAATCTTGATAGTTTTTAAGGAACACTGATTTCATGTCATCCAATGAGTATATATTGTGTTCCTCTAGACTCATGAACCATCTAAGGGCTGCATCTTTGAAAGTGGGGGGAAACAATTTAAGTTTATGTGCATCCTCATAGTAATTATAACTGCGACATAAAATATCGAATTCAAAAAGAAATGCATCAGGATCTTCAGACAATTTATCGTAGAATAGCGGAAGAGATTCCATAGGGATGTTTTTCATGCTGATGTCACGAGTCACATATAGAATAGGGAATTCGAAGGTACTTTCCTTATCATCTTCCTTTAGCCCTTGCCTTGGTCCTTTTGGGTTGTTTCCTCCAAACAAGTTAACATTGCGTTGAGGGTCTTCTCCCTCTCCATGGTGTTCTTCGTTGTTTCTATTCTCCCTATTGTGGTTGTCCATATTTGCGATGGGACCCGAAGATGTTTCCTGATTATAGTGTGAACATGAGGTATTGGAACACAGTTGATGTTGGTTGATTACTCGTCCACGTTATCTGGCAACACTACTGGTTCTCCTACCTCGATCCCTTTAGTGTTGTCAAAGACAACCTGTTGAATGGTCTTTACTCCTTGTCTAAGAATTCTCGATCCGAAACCAAGTTGGTATCAACACTTCCGCCTTCTTGTCTCAGTCCTGCATATCGATTAACAACATTAATAAGAGGTATATTAACTGATCCAAAGGTTGTAGGAAATTTAGAACTGGAAATAAATCTACCCTTACTATCTCTAGGTCTACTTGTACTCCTACGCATAAACATAAAGGAAGTAGAAACTAAAGAACAAGCAGTGATCGGTCAGACTTTGGAGCAACCCCACAAAAGTGGATGCGTGGCTCTTCACTCATGTCTTACCGTACACTCTCCACTCTTTGAAAGTCCTGCAAGTTCCTGAAACTCTAATAATAATAGTAGTTTCCTGAATAAGAACTTACAACTTCCCTGACGACGACGCCAAAATGTTGAGAGATTTAATGGGTGTATTAATTCTCCTACATCTATATGTCAATCCGGTCTCATAAATGCGAGTTGTATTGCGCTTTCTAAATTTAGTTCTTGGTCAGAGCTTTAATGTTTCCTTTATAATGATCAGCTAAGTAATGGAAAACACAAATGCTCATAAACACACAACTTCAAAAAAGAAATCAATCTATCCTGCTAACACAAGCAGAATCAATAAACAAATTCAACTTAAAGACTTGAAATCTCTATAAACTTAACCTATTCTGTTCTTGGACTGGAATCTGAACTCAAGCGAAGGCCTAACTTTTTACCATAGATTCTACTTTGATAAATTATGAAAGAAAATTCCTAATTAAACAGACTCCACACATCAGATAAACCATTTTAAAGTTACATTCGAAATCCAAACTCTAACTCTATTTTCAAGAATGAAAAGAAAAATACACAACAATGAATTGCTATAAGACACACAAAACTATACTTGAGAGGCTATGCTTCAGTTGCATTTAACATGAATCAATCTCCAACTAAGCTCAAGCAACCCTACTTAAGACTTCAACATACCAACACTTTGTCTTCTTAATGAAAGAGGTAAACCACACTGTTGATTGCAACCTTAACTACTTCAAAATCTAGCAAGCACACATTATACTAAGGCAATGCTAATAGAAATTACCTCAAGCTAGGAACTAATATTTCAACCAAAAGTATCTAGATTTATCAAATTCTAGACTACAACACTGCACTCAATCTCTCAAAACAATGTAAAAGGAATCACACTGAAATCTAAATCACTCAATTGAGCTTTCAAAATCAATATGCAAACTTTATTAAAGAAACTAAGAATCTATCATTCATCAATTAAACAAGAAACATGACTAAATTATCCTATGATAATTTAAGCTATTTCAATCAACAATCTGTAAAAAATTACTCCTATGACACACATTCATGAAGATGACTAAAGGAAAACGAATGATAATGGAAAGAAACAAGCAATGCAATTTCTATTCGGAATTAACTAAAATTCAGTCAATGCATATTACCAATCCGACTTCCTATTCTAGACAAATAAACCCACATTATATAAACCCTTTCTACATCAGCGAATTACATTGACTTAAGAATACGAGGGGTGAATTCTTCATTTTCAACAAGGGATCAACTCACCCCAGGCATTTGATTCACAACGTAATTGAAACGATTTTTCATATGACCGCAACAACATAATTAGGACAATACAACTCGTTGTTTTGGAAAATAGAGTATGACTCTGTTTCAAAGGTAGGTGCGCAAATATCTATGATGTACATAATTACTACACATTCAGATTGCTAAATTCAAAGGTCTGAAAATTCATACAAGGGTTAGCACACTGAAATTGTTCCAAATCAATGAAAGTCTCCATGCAATGTATACATGATTTAATAGAAAAACCAGAAACAAATGAGAAGCAACTATAATTGACACATGACTATGCTTCCTAAAAATTAAAGTAGAGCTATTCTTAGATGATTGTGGGCCTGACCACACCTGGGGAAGCTTAACTACTTATAGGAAAATGAAAATCTTAACACATCTAATTCACAAACTCACAGCAAACCATCAAGTGCATCGATCTGAGCTTAATGCATGGCCATAATAAAAGTCTTCAATTTAAAAATGATATGTCTGGAAATAATACTTTGATGATACAATGACAATATTCTCTTTTCCTCACTAACTTCCTAGCTATTACAGATCAGGCCTTTATAGGCATCGATTTTAGTTTAAAACAACGCTAGACCATACATAGCAAGTCCAACGACTTGGCTAAATTAATCTTCCAAATTAGATCACTAGAATGACCCTGTTCTACTTAGCATAACAAATCTTCAGCTAATCCCAATATTGGCATAGGCTTAGTTTAGTGAGGATGGTGAAGATGTTCGTCATGGCCGATATCGAACTTGTTTGATCACAGTTGTGGGTGGCTCGATAATCTAGAAGCACACGACCTATTCATCCTTTGTAGCATTGAGTACCGATTCTGAAGTGGTTGTTAAGTATAGAAATGGTAGACATGGCTTTTGGACAAGCACTCTCATGATCTTAACCTACTCATGCTGCTGCAATACTCTCACTCAATCATATTGATTAGTTAGCTTGTTAGGAACAACTTAAGTTCACTTAAACTTAACTAATAAACAATAAAATGATATAAATGAAATGCTTTACCTCATGGTAGGATTTTGACAGTTTTAGGACAATGAAAGTGATAGGAGAGTAGGTATAGGAGTACAAAAATGACAAAAATGGAGGTGGGGAATAGTGGAATCGGGGACAAAACAGGGCACCAACAAGGATGATGCCATAACTAGTCACACTCCCTAAGAGATAGCATAACAATTTTTTCTTGATGTAACCTTTTATCCCATTCTCTTGTCCATAAGTGAGAGTGAGATATTCCTCATGGCTCACAAAGAGTCCCAGTTCACAATTGGCTCATGAAGAGAGATTATGCCACAAGCAAAATTTGAACCCAAATGGGGGGTGGGGGGGATGACTATTTTTCCTCTCAACCAATCAAACTAGACCTAATTGATGAGAGGTAGCATAACATTACTCCAAAGAAGTAAGAACTAAAGAGTGGAAGCCAAGGGTGAACAATGGAGCAGTGAAGAAAGTTGAGACTTATTTAATTGAGGAGTTGTGTTAATTGAGAATAATGTAAGTTAACCCAAAGAGCATTGAATTTGACAATGAGATAATAAATACATTACATACAATTTGAAAAACAATTATGAAATAATTAAGTAGATATTTGGCATTTGGGCGTGACTGAGCATTATTCACTATAAACCATAGAGTGAACCATAAGAATTCCATAAATTTACAAAAATAAGAGACTTAATATGTAAGCATAAATAGTTATTCAAATTGACATGAACAAGAACTACAAAATTGAGTTGAGGACAAAGCATTATATCATTTTGTTTTTGTAATTTAGATATCCATATATATATTTTTTAACGAAAACAGATATGATATTTTATTGAAACTGTTGGAAAATGAGAGGGGCTTTGCCGAAGCAGCCCGGATTACATTCTGCTTACACTTTAAGAGCAGCTGCTAATACTGAACCGTTATGGAGGTGTTTCTATAGTTCTGACCTCATTGATGAACAACCACCCTCTGTCCAAAGCGCTCCCTCTGTTTGCCATCAAGTCTGCTTCGCTGTTTGAAGTTCTGAGAATATGGAAGATTTTGTATGATGCAAAGATTGCGAGGACTCTTTTCAGTCTTTCCAGAGTTCTGTTGAGGTCGGCATTTCTGAAGAGCTCTCCAGCAATCAGCTTCTTTATGAGGATCTCCGAGTCTCCAAAAATCTGGATATCCTTAATTCCTTTTTCTCTGGCGATTTGACAAGCTTTAAGAAGGCTGAGCAATTCAGCTTGGTTGTTAGTCTTCACACCGAGACCCCAGAAGAAAGAATCTTTGGAACGCCCTTCAGGAGAGAAGATGATACCACTGGCGCCCGAGGGACCGGGGTTTCCTTTAGAAGCCCCGTCAAAGAATATTGTGAACAGGTTTTGAGCTCTCCACCAAGCATGAAATGATTCATCTGCGTCTCTCTTCTTCCAGGTAGGGAGCTCTAACTTAGGGGAAAGGAGGATTTTCCTGATTTGCAGATCAAACTTACCAATCCATCGCTTCTCTATCTGCCGGAGAAATGCGTCCTCTTTAAAATACTGTTGCTGTACCGTTTCAAGCAGCAGAGATCTAGCCTTAGTTGCTACTTGCAGGGGAGATAGATGGTAATCCTTGAATACCTTCTGATTGCGGGCCAACCAGATCTTCCAACAGACGAATTTGGGCAACGCGTTCCAGATTTTATGCCAGATCGACTTTTGAGGGATATGCCGAGGGTATCGGTGGTTCCATTCAGCGAAGAGGTCTGGTATTGAGATCTGGGCAGGGGAGGATATATGAAGATCTTGGAGTGAAAATCCCCAAACATCCTTTGCAAACTGATAGTCAATGAAAAGATGTTGTGATGTCTCAGCGTTGCATCTGCAGAGGGCGCACCAGTGAGGGCCAGCGAAACTTCTTTTGTTTAGATTGTCACCTGTGAGTATCTTGTTGTGAATCAACGTCCAGGCAAAAAAATTTACTTTCGGGAGAGCTGCGGGATCCCAGATGCTATTCCACAGCGCCGGACTATGGTTGCTGATTCCCGTTGCCTGGAAAGATTTATATCCTTCCGCAGCTGTGTATTCGCCAGAGCGGCCCCAGCCCCATCGGTCTTGCATCGATCTATGGATCGGGGCGGCGTCGATGAGCAGGTTCATGAAGATTTTTTTTTGCTGTTGGAGATGGTCTGGAGGTGCAGGGATTGCCCAACCAACCCAATCACCTCTCTGATCCCAATCTGAAATGTCGAACAGCCTTGTCTTCCCAGCTGCAATTAACCAGTCTCTTATTCCTGCGATTTCTTCATTATGGATTAGAGCATTTCGCCCCATTATCCTGTCCTGCCAAAGCCTAATTCCCTTGCCGTTCCCTGGGATTCTGTAGATGTAACGTTTGAAGATTTTGTTGCTTTTGTAGCAGAGCTTCCACAACAACGTGCAGTTGGCTGTGTAGTCCAGATGGAGGTTTCTCAAATCATTGCTGTTTGTGTATTTTGCTCGCAGAATTAGACTTACAGGATGACTTGGTTCTTTAAATATTTTCCACAGGATCTTGCTTCCTAAAGCGAGATTGGCCAGGGAAGGATCTCTGATGTGCAATCCTCCTTCATCGATGGGTTTCTTGATTGTTTCCCAATTTACAAGGTGGAGTTTCTTGTCGTTGCCCCTACCTCCTTGCCAGAGGAAATTTCTAAGCAGCGAGGAGATTTGATCCATGATATTTCTGGGAGCGAGCAGAAATGTAGCTTGGTAGATAATTAATGAAGAGAGCTGCGATTTAATTAAGATGACCTTACCTCCTTTAGTCAACCAGTGGCCTCCCCATTTCGAGATCTTGGATTTGAATTTGCAGATTATGTCAGTCCAAAGCGATCTCTTATTGACTCCTGAGATTATGGGTAGACCGAGATATCTGATTTTCTCCCAATGAGAGTGCCCTTTGAAGCCAAGAGTGTTGGCTATGTTGGAGAGGGTCTGCTGATCTGTGTTCCAACTGTAAACTTCAATTTTGTTTTCGTTTACTAGAGCCCCTGAGACTTTACAATAGTTCTTTATGACCTTGCTGAAGGCTTTTGCAATTCTGATTGAGGCGCCCCCCAGGAGGATCGAGTCATCTGCAAATAAAGCATGATTCAGAGAGCTTGTTCTGTTGGAGGATTTAAGGCCCGGAATGGATCCTGTCAATCTTTCGGCTTCAAGTTTTCGGCTTAAGGCTTCAGCCAAGATGATATAAAGGAAGGGGGAAAGCGGGCATCCCTGCCTGATGCCCCTCTTGGCTTTAAATAAGTTTGCCGGCCTGCCATTTATGAGAGGAGCTATCTAGGGATTTTTCATGCAAGCTCTAAGAAGATTGACAAACTGCATGGAGAAGCCAAAGGAAAGCAAGACTTTACTGAGGAATGCTCTATTGACTCTATCGAACGCATTCGCCATATCAAGCTTTATTATCATGCCTTTCTGTTTTCTCTGCTTACTAGAGTGAATGGTCTCCTGGACTTGAATGACGTTGTCCAGGATGTGTCTACCTTTTACAAAGCCTCCTTGGGCAGAAGAGATGATTCTAGGTAGCATGGGCTTCATTCTGTTGGCCAACAGCTTTGCCAAAATCTTATAGGAAGCATTACAAAGTGAAATTGGCCTGAATCTGGCGAATGTTTCCGGATTAGAGTCTTTGGGGATCAGGGCAAGGTAGGTTGAGTTTGTGCTGCCGCCAACTTTAGCTTTAGACATGAAACCCCTTACCATCTTTTGAAGATCATTTTTTATGATGTCCCAACACACTTTATAGAAGTGAATGGTAAAACCGTCCGGCACGGGGGCCTTGTCGAAGTCCATGGACCAGATTGTCTTGATTATTTCTTCCTCTGTAACAGGTTTGCCTAATTCTGCGTTGTCTTCATCAAAGACTAGGGAGGGAATGTGATTGAGAAATTCTGTTTCCTCCATTTCATCTCCTTGATCATCTGGGGTATAGAGATTCTGGAAGTGTTGATCTGCGGCTTCTTTGACTTGTTGGTTGCCCTTGCAGATTTGGCTTGTCGAGGTCTTAATTTCTGCTATATGGTTCCTTGACAGTCTGGCCCTGAACTGCCGATGAAAAAAAGAGGTATTGCGATTCCCTCCTTTTAACCACAGGCTCCTAGACTTTAACCTCCAGTATTCTTCCTCGGTTCTAAAAGAATGGTAGGCTGCTCTCTGCGCTTTGATTTCTTTGTCCAAGAGATTTACATTAATATTTTCGCGCTCCATGTCAATTTGAAGGGAATGCAAGGCCTGAACTGCTTCGACTCTGAGAGAGGTGGGGTTAAGCGCAGGCTTCTTGATCCATGCTTTCAATGCTATTTTGGTGCGCTTCAGTTTTTGCTCCTAGACAAAGCTTGCGCAACCTGAGATAGGGGTGTTCCAGGAAGCTTTCACCGTATCCATAAACCCTTCTCTTTCAATCCATTGGGGAGAGAAACGAAATGGGATGGGACCCGAGTCCTCTTCGTCTTCTAAACATAGCTGAATTGGCTTATGATCGGATGACAGTTTGGGTAGGATCCTTGTTGTAATAATTTTCTTGTTCATGAGAAGAGACTGCACTAAAAAACGATCAAGACGAGCTGAGATGTGATCTTTTCCAGTTCTGTTATTTGACCAGGTAAATTGACCTTGGATTGGGTTGAAATCTTGAAGATCCCAAAGCTGAGCAAGCTCCTCCACAACGCCTACCATTGGGTCTCTGGAGTCAGAACCTCCTCTTTTTTCTTTGGCTTTCAATACAATGTTAAGATCTCCAGCGAGAATAATGTTGTTGGGAGTTTCCTGTTCAAGAAATTCTGCCAAAGATTTCCAACAGTCTCTCTTTTCTCAATAGTTTACAGGAACGTAAAGATTGACAAGAGATATGGGTAACTTACTTGGAATGTGAATGAGTTCAGTATATATCCAGTGCAAGGTCTGATGAGTGCTGATCAGTTGGTATTGTTCCTCTCTCCATAGCATTGCCAGGCCTCTCGAGGATCCCCGAGCGTTGACAACTATGCCTGTGTTCTTCTTCCATTTTGTTTTACTGATTTCCAGTAGGGCTTGGCCTGCTATCTTAGTCTCTTGGAGCATGAGGATATCAGAGGGTTCCGATTGTAAAAGGTCCTTGACTGCTTCTATTTTTGCGGGGTTCCCCAGTCCTCTGCAATTCCAAGAGACTAACTTCATTATTTACCTGTGCTTGGGGTGGAGCCGCCCTTGGAGGACCTGGGCCTATTACTTCTCCCGATTGTCATTTCTATCGTGGATTGGCTCCCTTGTGTTTTGAGCCTTTCTGCCTCTTCTTCTCTTTTTTCCTTGCGGGATCTTCTTCCGGGTCTTTTTAATGGCCTCTCAAAGAGTTCTTCCTCTGAGGACTCGGAGCTTTCAGCTATCTTTTTCTTCGTGACTTCAGCATACGTGGGGCTTGTGGGGCTGCCTTGGGAGACTTTGATGTGGATGATTCCCTTTCCCTCTTTGTTTTGCGGAGGGATTTCTTCCAGGTTCTCTTTTTCTATTCTATGATCGGTGGATCTTGATGCATCTCCTCGGCTCCTTTTGTAATTTCTCCTGTTTCCTGAGCTGAGTTGACGTTGTTCCTGTCACTTGTGGTTGCGCTTTTTCCTGTGTCTTTCTTTGCTTGGGCTGTTCTCTGGACGAGGGTCCATTTTTCTTCGTTTTGTTTGCCAGCCTGCTCCTCTGCTTTCTTCTTGCAATTTTTGGCGAAGTGACCATAGCCATGACAGTGTCTGCATTTAAAAGGCAGCTGTTCGTAATCGAGCTCCTGGATGTGCGTCCAACCTGCAACCGTGAGCTTGATCGCTTCTGGCAATCCTTCTTCCAGATCCACTTCGACGCAAATGCGAGCGCAAGAGTATTAGTCTCTTCTTACTGCCTGATCTATATATTTGCCTAATGCATTACCTATGGTTTGAAACGATTTTTGATTCCAGCAGTGGAGGGGCAGATGAGGGAGCCTAACCCACACCGACACTACAGAAGGGACATCTTGGGAGGGATCAAAGTCAGGATTCCATTGATTTAAGTACAGTCCCTGCGGCCCCATGAAGTAGGGGCCGTTTCTGAAGATTAGGCTTTTGTCCTCCGAGCTCTCGAAGACGAAGACGAAGAAACCTTTGCCCACGAAGTAACTCTTTACGCCATTTTTTATCAGAGGTTGCCAGTTTCTTTGGGTCCAATCCTCCACGGATTTGGGAGAGGGCCATAGGCCTGTAAACTGGCCTATGAGGCCTTTTTCTGCCAAGTTCAGTGCGGCCTTGCAGGTGTCCTCCTCTGGCAGGGCAACAGAGGGAATCGTATCCATTCTTTTTATGAATTTTTGCTGGGACGCTGAAGGAACCCGATTTGTTCCATTCAAAATCAATTTCCTGAATGCAGAGACTTCAGGGGGCGGATCTCCAGGGGGGACAGAGCTCTCAGGAGCCTCCATCTGGCAGCAGGGGGAGGGGCGAGGCTGTGCGCAGGGGCGCACCAGCCTTATCAGCACCACAGTCGCACAGGATTGGTAGCATAGGGGGATCTGGTCGCTGACAGGAGCAGAGGGATGAGCGAGGCTGTGCGCAAAGGCGCAGCAGCCTGGAGGGCGCAACAGGCTCTCAGAACCCTAGGAAGGGTTGGGCCGCGCGCAACAGAGCGAATTCTTTCCAAATATCCATATATTAACGAGTATATAAAAAGTACAATTTTTCTAGGCTATCTATCAAATCCCTAATGGTTCTACATGTGTTGGTCTTCAATAATAACATTTTTGATAATAATATTAATATCTATTTAGCCTATGTGATCTAGATATAATAATAAGACAATGATAATTTTTTTATAGCACATAAGTTTCCACAATTGTACATAATGTAATATTATTATTTCTCGATATGAATTGGGCAAATTTGTAGGAAAGGTCTAACATTTCAGGTGGTCACTTTACCCATCATTAAGGTCTTAAGAAGATATATAATGGAGTGAGGATAACATGCCCAGGTAAGGTAATAGATAGGCAAGAAAATTAGGCATCAAAAGGAGGGGGAAATTCACCATTGAGGAATATATAAGAAATTAATAAAATAATAAATATAAGAAAAATTAAAAGGAAAAACAAGAAGATAAAAATGAATATTAAAGATGTGAATTTTTTTATTTTATTTATTAATTATTATTATTATTAAAAAGATTGTTATAAATATGAAAAATTATTAAAGAATAAAAAAAGGAGGGATACAAAATTAGATGAAATAAATAATTAAATTAAATTAAATTGAGATTAGAGAGGATAAGAAAAGAACTAAGATAAATGAAGGGATGCATTAAAACAATGATGAAATATTCATGGAGAGCAGAAGAGAAGGGAAAAGGAGAAAATAAGAGACAAACTATAATAATAATGAAAGATTCAAGGAGAGGAAAAGTGAAGAGGCAAGAAATTAGTACACAAAAGAGGCAAGGATTATTGGCTGAGGTGTTGAATTATCGGTTTCCAAGAGTCATTAAGTTCATAGTTGTCTTCTCAATTGAATTTATTTTGGTGCTTTTCAATTTCGATAACTTCACAAATAATATGAGTGGAATAATGAGGGGTAATGTAAATAACATTGGTTTGGTCAAACCGATGAGTTGATTTGAGTTATGAGAATGTTTAGCACTAGTAGACTTTGTGTTACAATTATGGTTAGTGTAGGCTATGTGTTCTTTAAGGCAGAATTTGAAAGATTTGTTGTTTTCTGAGTATATAATTTTTCACAAGAGCATGTGATTTGGAAAACACCAGGATGAAGAAGGGAAAATAAGTAGAACAAGCATTTTTATTCCCCATATTCAAGGCTCTACTAGCCGTATTTCCAAAGTCAACCAAAAAGAATATAAAAATCATTTCAAACCATTTTTAACTCCAAAACACCTTTTTAGAATTGCCAAAGAGAGATTTGATCCCCTTATTCATCCTAGCATCTACTAAATCCCATGCTCCTATGGAAAATCATATGTTGGGCAAACAAGAAAATATTTCAAAACCTACCTCTAAGAACACATAACCAATACTACCCATAATCATACCATGAAGTCTTCTATCAATAAACATTCTCATAGCTTGAATCACCTCATATGTTTTAACCAAACCAACAATCTTTCCATTACCACCCATTATTCCACTCACACTATTTGTGGAGTTGTCAAAATTGAAAAGCATCGGAATAAATTCAATCAAGAAGATGGCTATAAACTCAGTGAGTCTTGGAAATCAATAATTCACCACCTCAACCAATAAACCTTGCCTCCTTTGTATACAAGGTTCTTACCTTTTCACTTGCCCTCTCCCTAAATCTTTCATTGTTGTTAGAATTTGTCCTTTCTTTTCTCTTTTTCCCTTCTCTTCTCCTCTTGGTGAATATTTCGTCATTGTTTTAGTTTATTCTTCATTTTTTTTTATTACTTTTCTTCTCCTCTTTACTCTCAACTTAACTTAACTTAATTAATTATTTTACCTAATTTCCTATCCTTCTTTTTTTAATCCTTTATTAATTTTTCATATTAAAAAAATAATTATAATAACAATCACAATCATTTAATAATTTTTTTGTTGGTAGAAATCACATTGAAGAATTTTGTTGACCCATTGCGAACCATCCAGTGTGGTTCATCGTCAAGGCAAGATGAAGAAGTAGATCATGATACCAACTAAAAATAGAAATCGATGTAGAGACCCTTAGCTCATATAACCACTATAATAAACGACTAGTTTATGAATAATATTATTTAATTTATAACATTAGTTATTAGTATCCCAATTATATTTAATAAAATCAAGAAAAGGTAAAGGTTCGAATATATAAACAATCAAAAGAATCAACATTCATAGTCAAAGTCATAAAATAACAACCATAATAAACAACTAGTTTATGAATAATATTATTAATTTATAATATTTTATTATTGGATTATAAAAAAATAGATAAGGGTTGAAATCAATAAAGAATAAGAAGAATCAATCAGAGCTAAGGAGTGCAGTAAAAAAATGACAAAAGGAGTCAAGACCCTATTAATAAATAAATAAATTTGTTGAAAAGATATCAGAAAATCTAATAAATAAAATCAAAACTAAATTAATCAAAATAAGAAAGGCTAATGAATTAGGGTCAACCATAAAAAGGGGGCTAGGTAGTTTTGTTACATTTACTAGGTCAAAGGTTCTAGGAAGTCCCTAGGTTTCCAAGTTCCATGTTCAAGGTCTTAGGGATGTCATAACATGTCAAGGAAGGTAAACCATTCTTTTGATGCAAATCTAAGTGAGTTTGTGATGAAAAATGCAGGCTACTACAAGAGTCCTTGTTTTGCTACAAGAGACAGTCTAGTGAATAGAAAAATCTGTTCTAGATGTGGTTTGAGGAAAGATAAAGTGAAGTAGGGCTAAAGAAAGGTAACAAAGACTTTTCCAAGTCATTATGCCTATGATGATTTAGTTATTAAACACAAGTGTGTTTTTGAGGTTTCCTGTAGCTCTCCAAAATATGAATTTATACACTAACAGGTTGCAGAAATGTATGAGAACAAGTAAAGAAACAATAATATAAGTAGGCTAAATGCATGAAAAGGAATGCTAACAACATTAAATAACTACTGCTATACTTAATAAAACAAGATGCATAAAGGGAATCGTAAAAAAACCTAACTTATCAACGTGTAAAAAACAATATTCATCAATGATATCACATAAATGACTAGTTGAACTAATGCATGGAAAATTAAAGTACAAAGAGGGGTCTTGAGCACCTGGGGTGGCCCCTAACTTAAAGAGGCTCATATACCTGAAGAAAGAGCGGTCTAGGAACAAAAAATGCTCCTCGTTGATCATAGAATGTGCTTATACTTAGAAGATTACAAGATTGAAATGTTAGGAAAAAGCATTCACTTGACTACTTTTGAATCTAGCCTCGAAAATTTGACACCTAATGGGCTTACTCGATCCATTATTTATACAAAAATGGCTAAGGAGTAACCTCCTTTAAGATAGGTTGACTTTCCCTCCAAAATCCCTATAAAATAGGATCTTGTTTCCTGTGACCTCACAACTATAGGGAGGAGTAGTAATTGCCTTAAGAAAACTGAGTTTAGTCATCCTGCAGTAGGGGATAGATCCCATATTTTTCTCTTGGATGGATTCCCTTTGATCTGTACAAAATATCCTTAATATCTTGCACAATAAACACAATAGACACACAAATAATGATCATCATATCTAACTTCCTAAGAACTTATTAACACTGAGAAATACATTATTAAGTGCAAAAGGAGAGGTCAAATGTGCCCATGAAAGGTTAAATGGGCCTTAAGTTGTAACTAAATAGGAGGCCCATCAACTTCTGTGTTCAAATTCTTCTTAAATACCCATTTTTTGCCAATGGGTTTTCTTCCAAAAAACAACTCCACTAGATTCCAAGCCTCATTATTGTGCATGGATGCCATTTCTTCAACCATGGTTTTTTCTAGAATTTTCCATTCTCTAAATCCACTATCTCCTAATAATTATAGGATCATCATTAGTAAAAAACATAGAAAAATTTGAATGGAAATCAAGTGGAGTAAACCTTTTTGGCTACCTTCTTTTTTAAACTAATCTCATCAATACCGAAGTATGTGGTTCTTCTTCTTCTTATTCTTGTTCTTCTATAGAGTCTAATTCATAATCCTACAATTCAAACTCTATCTAATCTAGTTCTTTTTTCCTTGGTAGGACTTCCTCTTCAACAACATCTTTGATTTCTATGAATACTACATCTCTACTATACACAACTTTCTTTATTTTTGGGTTCAAAAGCTTATAACCTTTCATACCATCTTTATATTCAATAAATATACAATTTTTAGCGTTCTTATCTAGATTCTATTCTCCTTTGGAATGTTTGCATAAGCAACTTATCCAAATACCCTGAGATGATTAAGAGAGGGTTTCTTACTGGTCCATACCTCATGTGAAGTCTTGTCATCCAATTTTGATGAGGGTGATCTATTTACTAAGGAACACACAATATTCACTGCCCCTGCCCATAATTCTTGTTGTAAATTAGAAACACTGGGCATGCTCCTTGTTTTTTCCATCAACATCCTATTCATCCTTTTTGCAGCTCCATTTTGTTGAGGTGTGTATGGAGCAGTATTCTACCTTGATATATTGCATTTACTACATAAATCTTCAAATTCATTCCCACATAATTCTCCACCATTATCTATCCTCAACACCTTAATTTTCTTCTTTGTATGATTTTCCATAAGAACCTTATACTATTTGATTTTTTCAAATTTTTTAGATTTCTTCCCAAGGAAATAAATCCATCTATTCCTCGAGAAGTCATATATAAATGAGAAATAGTACATATATTTACCCAGTGGTGAAGCTGACACAGGTCCAAACACATCACTGTGCACTAACTATAATATTCCCTTTGACCTCGTAGAACCATAGGATAATCTTCCTTGATTTTGCATCCCATATAAATAATGTTCACATAAATCAAAGTCCAGTGAGAAATTAGATATCCCTTCTACCAAACCATTACTTTGTAGTACTTGAAGTCCCTTCTCTCCGATATGTCCCATTATTTAATGCCACAACATAGTCTTTTATCCAAAGGTTGTAAGAGTTTTTCCTTCTTATTCTCCATTCTTAAGAACAACGAAGTGTTATACCCATCACTAATAGTGCTTCTTAATAGCTTACACAAACTTACAATCCAAACTCCCCTCAACAATACCATTTCTCCTTGAATGATTGTGTAGATATCCTTTTTAAATACCACTTTTACGCCTACATCACTCATATTGCTTACAAAAACCAAATTTCTAGCCAATCCTAGGATGTGTAGAACATTAATGAGAGTTCTAATCCTTCCACCCATGAGCTTCAAGAGTCAATTTTTCCTCATCCTATGATTCTAGCAATCAAGTCATTTTATAAGAAAACATCACCACCATCATATCTTTCATACTCACAAAACCACTCCTGATTTAGAGTCATATGAAATGATGCACCTGAATTGTGTGACCATGCCTCATGATCTATATGTGTACTTAAAGAAGCCAAACACACATCTAGTCCTTCATATGAGGAGGTTTTTTCTTCTGTAGAAGAAGCATAACCAAATCCATTCCCTTTCTTAGTAATTTTTGATTTACCGTCTTTCTTGTAATTCCATTTCTTTCCACATTGCCAACATACCTTTATGGATTTTCTTGGAGATTTATATCTTCTTCTAGATTTAGGTTTCCCACTTGAGGACTTATTTATATTTATATTTTGGGAGTGTCCCCTATAGAAAAGGTATCTACGTTTTAAGTTTCCATGTTTTTTCATCTCATATACTCCAATAACAAGGATGAAACTATGTCATTCAAACTTAAAGTAGTTATATTACTACTTATGGCAACAACCAAACTATCCCATGACTCTGATAAAGAAAACCAACTGATGCACTTATGTTCACCTGAAATCCTAGTATCAATAGATAATGACTAACTTACCATAGTATTGACGGTGTTCATATGCTCTGTCACTGAATCTCCATCCTTCACCCTCAGGTTATACAAATTTTTCCATAGGAACAATTTATGTACCAAGGACTTAGACATATACGACGTCTCTAACTTATTCTACATTTCCTTTGTTGTGGCTTCTCCTAAAAAATCTAGTAATACTAAATATGAGTGACACAACCATATTATGCTCTTTTCCTTTAGATTCATCTTGGCTCAATCTTATGTTGACATCCTTGTTGGTGCAGTACCTAGATCCACAATGATCCAATGATCTTTTTCCACCAATATATCTTTCATTTTGAGCTTCCACAACTCAAAACTCTATTAATAGAATTTATCGATATCTATCTTTGAACTATTCACTATTTCTTTTCACCATAGTAAATTATTCCATAGATCTACCATTGTAATAGGGTCTACCATAGGCCCAACCAAAACCCCTTAGATGCAATTAACATTTTCTTGATGCCAAAAATGCTTTGATACCAAATGTAGGTTTTAACCTTGTACAATTTATTATTGCAAACATATTTTAAATAAAACAGAAAAGATGTAATGGTGCAGACACATATTACATAAATATTTTACCTAGAAACCCAAAATCAGGAAAACAAAAAATAGTTTTTTAATACACACACACACACACACACACACACACACACACACACACACACATATATCTCTAAGCATCAAAATAATATATATCCCCCCCCGCATCCATAAACCACCATTCCATTTATCTTGAATTAGAATACAACCATAGTTCCTTAATTGAAACTAAAAACCATGGGCTAAACCATTGCGCACCACAAAACCCCTAAAGGAGAAATCTATGTGCCAAAAAATGCTAAAAATGGATGCAAAAAATTGCCTAAAACTTTTTCAAGGGTGTTTCCCTTGAGCCCCTGTGCAAGGAGGCTTCCACCCCCTTATAAATCCCCCAAGTAGGGGGGAGGCTCATCCCCCTGTGATCCCTTGAATAGGGTAGTAGGGGGGAGGCTCATCCCCCTGTGATCCCTTGAATAGGGTAGTAGGGGGGAGGCTCATCCCCCTGTGATCCCTTGAATAGGGTCGGTTTTCACCCCCCTGTGACCCTCCCATTTCACTTGGCGTAACATACCTCATGTAAGAATAATTGTGCGGAGATTATAACACATACATAACAAAATTACGCTATTTATGCCCAATTTTTATATTTTTGGTCACTAAACCTTTGTTTGGGAGCTATTTTTTTCTTATTTGTTCATGATTTGGTGGATGGGAAGTGTCATCATCAGTGAAATCCACTAACCCACGAGGCACATGTTCTAAATTGACATATATTGATAAGTTTTTCCTTACCATTTGCATTACTAACCATCACTTGTGTCATCAAGACCTAGGTTCAATCCCATAAGCCTTGAAATATTGTTCCATCTCATTTCACATTGTAACTTATATGGTAGGACCTACCCTTCATGAGTGCCCTATATTATCACCTTGATTAACATTTGGTGCCCATGCTATATTGATTTGTATACCTAGGATCCCTCCCTTAGATCCACCATAACTTGAAGTTCAACCTCATTCTTTTTTCTTCATCATTATTTTGGCCATATCTTGAGGGGGTTCATTATTTTTATGTTGCTTCTTAGTTGCACATGCATATTCTATTTATGTCCTAATGCCTACTAATACACTATTTTCTTTGATCCCACAAACCACTAATTGCAATCACTCTTGACTTGTTGTCATTTGCATTAGCTTGCCTTCATTAAGAAACCATTTCAACCATAAAGAGAACAATTATGATTATTGGACTTGATCGACTAACGCCATTTTTCATTATGTTTGTATAGGTTAGTTCCATTATATTGGAACATATATGCATGCCATTGTGTCACTCATTCTCTCCATATGAGATTATTTTTATCTCTTTTTTGTGCTTGTGAAACCATGAAAACTACACTTATTGAGTAAAGTTTTAACTCTTTTTCATGCTCATTAAGCCATGAAAAAGAAAATTATCGAATACACTTTTATCTCTTTTCCACACTCATTAAACCATGGAAAATACAATATCAAACATACTTTTATCTCTCTTTTGCACTCACAAAACCATGAATAAGACACCGAAAAATAAATCCCAAAAAAATGGGGAGGAAACCATCTAGATCCGTATTCTAAAGAGTGGTAATAGTCAGTGGTGTAACACATGACACCTATTTGTGTCTTTGTCTTATAGTTGGGTTATAATTCTCCTAGTAGCCACACCAACCATATGAGTCATATATTCCTTTGGCTGGTTACTCTTCCAATCACTATGGAGAATGATTTAATGTCTCATGTGTTTTCACACTATATTAGTTGTCCTCTCAAGTCAATGCTACCAAGTCATTAGTATGTTGTACCATGTTTTTAAGGGAAGTAAGCCTAGTTTGGCCATTTTCATGTCTCATTTGTTCTATGACATCCATCCCTATATCAATTGTACTTGGTGATTCTATCTCTTCACAATATTTCAGGGTGCATGTTTCATGTTAGTTGATGGGAGATACATTAAGGAACTCCTATAATAGATGTTGACAAATGTATTATCATGTGATTTACGCCAATTTTTTTTTTTCTCATAGATCTCTTCCTATCAACATCAACTCATTATCTAGGAAGAATATTTAAAAACCAATTAATACCTTGGAACTTGCAATCATCAATGAAAATTTTCCTCACAACTAACATCAACTACTTATTCACATTTACTAGATTGTATTGGGTACCTTGGGGTCCATTTTCATCATTGACGGTTCCCCTCACATTTGTTAATGGTATCCATCAATGAATACCAATTCGATAGATTATACAATGGTTGACATTGAAAAATCCATTTGCTTGATGTAGGACTATACCATTGGGGTTGGGATGAATACATTGGGCTTTGTGGGCACATCAATCATTCATATTACCACTCCCAAGATCTAATGGAACGTGTCATTGTCTTATGAGTAGTATGAAGACCACTTGGGCACTCTCATCAGTGTTAGATGTCTTCCTGATTTATATTGTCACTTAGATCTACATAGTATTTTCTTGTGGATATGACCATTTTATGACATGTATCCACCATGAAAATGTTTGTCGCCATGGTCTTGTATCTTATTACTTGGATCCACAAAGTATTGCGTTGGTGGCCATGCTTTGTTTCTATTACAAGCATGGGTTTCCTACCTCAGGGATGATTTATACATGTTGGTTAATGATTGGTTGTAAGGTACTGACCGATTCCTTGATATTTAGCTCCTTCCTTGCATTGCCTCATGACTTATTTTTATTATAACATGTTTCATTGATTAATTTCTCTTCTAACCTCACACATTAGGGGGAATCTATTATAGCTCTATTTTACACTCCTAAGAATCATTGAGGATATACTATGTAGACCATGTTGAGACACTACCATTCCTTCTTTTCATTATTAGTTTATAGGGATGTTTGTGCCTTGTAACATTGGCAAGGGTGACTGATTTCTCATTATAGTACAGGTAAGACATGACAAATAACGTGTTGCATCACCATCTATAGAGCCTTTGAGATTTGATCATTCATGAGAAGATCAACACTGGATGAGTTGGTTATCTTGTGTAAGGATATTTTTGACTTGTATTAGACTCATGGTTCCTAAGTTCTATAGATCTAGATCGATCCTCTAATCTCCTTCATTAATATACTTAAGGAAGGACTCTCATGGGAGAAGGGAGGAAGAATCATTTGCAAATGTATGTTGATCATTTTTAGATAGGCTCTATAGCCTTAAGATATCAGACATCTCAAGCTTGTATAAGGACTAAGGAAGAGTTGGAGCAAGGATCGAGGAGAGGCTCAATCGTGATATAAGGTAACTTTAACTAGTTGATGTATTTTCCTCTTCATATGAATATATATGTACTTGGTCCCCCCTTCATCACATATTGTATTCATATTTGTGTATAAGTGATTGATAGATCTGTTACATCATGCGTAAATTAAGTTAGATTTGGTTATGATTAATATTCCTTACACTTAAAAATGATTTGAGATTGGTATGTTGGCTTTCTTGTGTACATTTAGTAGGTGTTAGGAGCTCAAGCTTAGATCTTTAGAGTTGGATCTTCTTAATCATGCGAGGACAACCATTTAGAACAATATATGCATTTTTATCTCTCTCTTAAAAGCATGAATTGGGATTAATCACATTATATTTACAGGAATTCCATTCATTGGTCTATCATACAATCTATCTCATAACAAGAGAATAATTAAGTGAGTGCTCACCTGTTCACAAGAGAAATTTTCTCTAAAGCATGTGAAAATTTCTAGATACATGGAGAGATTTGTCTACACACATGAAACCAATAAGATAGAACAATATAATAAGTTATTGCATGTAGTACATGCCATTACTTGACTTAAGCAATCAAAGATGTCGAAGAGTATTCATAGGTTGTTGGTGAGGACTAGAAGATGTACTGGATGAGTTTTGTACTATTATATGTGGATGAAAGAGATTACAAAAGATTCAAAGGCCCCCTATGGATTATACATACCTCAAATTTTACAACATAAATCTAGGTTTAGTTCTAATTGGTATTGATAAGGTTTAGGGATCTAAAGTTGCATTTTAATTGATACTGATAAGAAATTCCAATAATAATAATAATAGTTTGTGGTTTCTCTTGATTGAAAGGTGCAATACGTATTCATTATCCTTAAAAACATATGCAATACATAAAGCATATAATGAAATTATTTGTGATTGGATTTAGACAATGCATACATTTGATTGCAATGTTCAATTGAGTGTGTATAACACTAGGGGAAAAAGTTGTTAAATAATACTATGAATAATTTTTTTGCTTAATTTGTGTTGAAAATGATAATTAATAAGATGAATTTACATATATTTATGTACACCAACATTTATACCAATTAAATTTTAACAAACTCCAAATGTAAATTTTCAACATATGTAATACTTTAAAATTTATCAATCTTATGGTATACATGATACAAGTTACCATAATAATTGTGAGACAAGTTCACAATTGAATCTTAATTTTCCTCATAATATAGTGATACAAGCAACATTAAATTAGTAAGTTGTAAGCTAAGGGGTGCGATTACATCATTCTAGCAATCAAATATGCAAAGGAGTATTCATAGGTTGTCGATGAGGCCTACAAGACACACTGGAGGAGTTTCATATTATAATATGTGTTATGAAAAGTATCAACTAAAATTAAAAAACACTCCTATGGATTGAATTGAATTCAAGTTTTGCAACATAATTAGAGTGGATTATCCCTTGATTGATTATTATTGTACATTACTAGAAGAGATACAAGAAAAAGAAACATGGATTTGCTTTGTTTCTTTCTAAAAGGAAAATATTATAAATGTTTGAATATATAGGAATTGAATATTACTATTCGCTTCTTTGGGTGTGCATTACTATTTCATTCCTAAGTGATGTATGGTCTGTGGAAAACAATGGAGGTTGTGTTATGCTGGAAATTCTCCCAAGTCTTGGCTTCGAGTATTCTAGATCAAATTATACTATTTTTCTGGGTGATGTTCAGATGGTTGGAAAATGGTTTTTAGTCTCTTGCTATTTTAAAGAATAATTTTATTCCCATGTCTCTTTATTTTCTGAAGTCTGGAATGTAAGGTTCGCTATGAGTCTGAACCTATTCTCTATGCAACCTTGTTTTATCAATGAATGCAGTATTTCATTTACAAAATAAATAAATAAATTATTAAACCTTATAATATATCTAAGCTTGAACTGAATGAAGTGGTATGAAATATAATTAAGAAGGCAAGGAAGAAATAAATTCATAGTTAGACTTAAATGATAAAAAAAATATTTTAGGATTTAAAATGTAATGAGGAACTTTACTAATGTGATTTCCCCAACAATACATAAATGACATACATATTTAACAAGTGCTTCAGTCTTATCATTGTGATTTAGATGAAGAAAGGCCACTTCGCCTGCACCCCATGTCAAACCAGGGTTTATTTCTAATAGAGTGATTTGGTCCCCTGACATTTCATTAGAGAAATGTTTAAATGATACCTAAGGGAAGGATGCTCCAAGACAATCATTGCCCACCTCAGAAGCATGCCTATATAGTATATGCATACCCAACCATATCTAATATCCACACATGGTTGAAGGAATTGTGTGACTGAAAGTTCAATTCACTACACAGATTTCTGGGGGTCAATGAAATGATCCAGTTATTCCAAACTCTTCTCTTCAATAAATTGAAAGAAGCAAATAGCTTGCTACAAGTGAAATTTAGTGGCAGGCCTGGTGCTGGATATTGTCCTATGGAGTGAGGAATACATATTGGTTGTCCCTGTTTGATAAGAGAATCAAGAAGTTTGATAGGAGATATACCTATTGTATTTTGTACGAGATATAGAAGGTTATTGTATTTTGTTATTCTAAGATAAGCAAACTAAAATAGTAAATTGGTGAAACTGTTGCTACAAGGGAAATTTAGAAGCAGGCATGGTGCTGGATATTGTCCTATGGAGTGAGGAATACATAGTGGTTGTCCCTGTTTGATAAGAGAATCAAGAAGTTTGATAGGAGATATACCTATTGTATTTTGTACGAGATATAGAAGGTTATTGTATTTTGTTATTCTAAGATAAGCAAACTGAAATAGTAAATTGGTGAAATTGCAAACTGAAATAGTAAATTGTAAATTGGTGAAACCAGCCCACTGAAATAGTAAATTGTAAATTAGTGAAACCAGCCCTCTATAGATTATTCTTGGCTGCACTTTGAAGTGTTCAAAAGTAAGATCAGTGTACAGATTTAAGGCTTCCCAATGAATTCGATTGTCAAGATTAACTTTTGTGAAGAATAACCTTTTGTGATTCACATGGACCAGTGTACTGATTTAAGGCTTTCCAATGACTTTTTGTGATTCACATGGACACATGGACAAGTGTACTGATTTAAGGCTTTCAAATGAATGCTATTGCATAAAATAGATTAATTTTTGTATAGAGTAACTTTTGTGATTTACATAATTTTAAAATTTTTAAATTTTTTTCAAGATTTATTTTGTGATTCACATAATTTTAAATTTTTTGAATGCTATTGCATAGATTAACTTTTGTACAGATTAACTTTTGTGATTGACATAATGCCACACCCAGTTTCCTCTATATAACACATGAGGAATACATAGTGGTTGTCCCTGTTTGATAAGAGAATCGAGAAGTTTGATAGGAGATATACCTATTGTATTTTGTACGAGATATAGAAGGTTATTGTATTTTGTTATTCTAAGATAAGCAAACTAAAATAGTAAATTGGTGAAACTGTTGCTACAAGCGAAATTTAGAAGCAGGCATGGTGCTGGATATTGTCCTATGGAGTGAGGAATACATAGTGGTTGTCCCTGTTTGATAAGAGAATCAAGAAGTTTGATAGGAGATATACCTATTGTATTTTGTACGAGATATAGAAGGTTATTGTATTTTGTTATTCTAAGATAAGCAAACTGAAATAGTAAATTGGTGAAACTGCAAACTGAAATAGTAAATTGTAAATTGGTGAAACCAACCCATTGAAATAGTAAATTGTAAATTAGTGAAACCAGCCCTCTATAGATTATTCTTGGCTGCACTTTGAAGTGTTCAAAAGTAAGATCAGTGTACAGATTTAAGGCTTCCCAATGAATTCGATTGTCAAGATTAACTTTTGTGAAGAATAACCTTTTGTGATTCACATGGACCAGTGTACTGATTTAAGGCTTTCCAATGACTTTTTGTGATTCACATGGACACATGGACAAGTGTACTGATTTAAGGCTTTCAAATGAATGCTATTGCATTAAATAGATTAATTTTTGTATAGAGTAACTTTTGTGATTTACATAATTTTAAAATTTTTAAATTTTTTTCAAGATTTATTTTGTGATTCACATAATTTTAAATTTTTTGAATGCTATTGCATAGATTAACTTTTGTACAGATTAACTTTTGTGATTGACATAATGCCACACCCAGTTTCCTCTATATAACACATGAAATCTAATATTTCATAATGCCATGCAGAGTGAAGAGTTAAAGAGTTTAGATCTAAATAGGGATACGTAAGCAAATGGTTTATGACAAGAATTCAAAATTGTCTATGTCAAAATGCAGTATATGACAAGTAATAAAAAAAAGAAGATGATTTTAAAGACACTAAAATTTAGCATTGTGCAGAGAGAGTAATAGCAAAACATAGTAAAAGAATTATCTATCTCACATTTTTAGAAATTTAATAGCAAAACATTTTATTGGAAGGAAGTCTAATTCTGGATAGATCCAAACAATCGGTATTCGAACCTTACACAAATAATCAACAATCAGCAAAGATGTTGATGTTCAAAAGATAGTGTTTAAGAAATTTAAAGGGGTTGAAACAATAATTAAAGTTGAAACAATAATTAAATCAAGAATAAACCCTCCATTAATACTATAAACCTAATTTTAATGACACTATATATTTACATTTACTGGTAGAAGACCACGACTTCACGCTATTTCAATGATTCACAACACACATAGAGCTGACATCGGCCCTGAAGAATGATATAAATATTTTATATGGGTTTTTCCAAGAAATATATTGCATATGATATATCCCAATATTATACAGAAATAATCAGACTCCTCTCCTAAGAATTTCCTGGTAGCGCTCCAGCGATCGTAGTCACTCCATTTCCCATTTCTGATGGCACTTGGCAATGAATTCTTCTGCTAATTTGTCAACATCCCAGTCCCCAAATTGATCAATGTTTTTTCTCATGTTATCTGCGTTGCTAATTTGACCTGCGTGATTACCAACGCCAGCACTGGTCTCTTTATTTACATCTCTTGTTTCCTCGTTCTTTCGCTAATCTGTCAACATCCCCATCCCCCAAATTGATCAGTGTTTTTTCTCACATTATTTGCATTGCTAATTTGACCTGCGTGATCACCAATGTTAGCACTGGTCTACTGATTTACGTCTCTTGTTTCCCCTATTCTTTGTACTGTAATTACTTCTGGTTTTACTAAAGAAGAAAACGATGGAATTGCCTTTCAATTCGAAAATTTTAATGCAGAAGAGATTGATAATGTCAAACGATGGTGGTGCTAACAAGAAATTATTGAAGGCAGATGAATGCTAATTCTCTACTTGTCAGGGAGAGTTGTGCGCACAGTTATATATCCGTCTTGGAATGAAATATTAATGGTGACGAACGTTATAAATAGATAGAGATATGAATGAAATCTTAATGGCAACGAAAGATATAAAATAGACAGAGATTGTTTACTAGGTATATATGTAATTAATTTTTGTTTTATTGCTATTAGTCGGAATATGTACAAAGAGGCTAATGTGTCAGTTAATTAATCATATTTTATAATCTGCTAACACCTGTTAAACCATGAAAAGTGAGAACAAAAGAGTACTCTATACCTAATTTCTTCCATCGAAGTCTTCAACTACTAATCAACCACCTTTTTTATATTTCCAATGCCAATGAATATTTTCTAATGGATTTGCCACAACATATGAACATCGGGCAAAATATTCAAGTTATTTAGGTAACACACGGAACTGCATTTATAGGTTGAAATCTAAGGCAAGCACTATTTTGATATCCAGTGAATAATATTTTCTGGTGAGTTTGTTGTAGGTTGAAATCGGAGGAAACCACGATTTTCATATCCAGCTATATTTTCTGGTGAGTTTGTTGTGATGAGGAATTATATAGAGAACAGGGGATGCAACCTGTGCCTAATGGAATTATATAGGGAATAGGGGATGCAGCCTGTGCCTAATGTGCATCCAGGACTTTCCATATGAGCGCCTAATGTGCGTCCAGGACTTGCCATATGAGCTATAGCGTACACCAGAGATGAAACACATTTTGAGATTGAGATTCATAATTCTGAAACCAAAGAGAGGTCGTCAAACTAGTTGCCTTAGACATAGCTTCAATCCAACTATCTCAGGCACGCTGGGGACTGGGGGAGAGGATTAATTAGCTGCTTCTGTTGAGAGAGGGGGTAAACCGACAACAACCCAATGCTTTCTGATTCAGTTTTTCAAACCAAAAACACATTGTGGAAGCGATGGTCTGGCATCTAGACCAGAAACAACATAGGAATTGCAAGCGGCCACACCAAAATGAAGCGGTTTCATGGTTTTTCATTCCAATTCCTTCCTGTTGGCCTTCTAGCTTTCAGTCTTCCAACCGCAGATGCTATGGCTTCAATGCCAAATTTCGAAATTACATACGGTTGAATATAGGTAAGGTATTTCCCCATATCTATGATCTAGTTAATATCTATGGTAAAATCATGAGCAGAAAGCCAAAATTCCAACTTATTTTGCATTCATAACTCAAGGGGTTTTAATTCTTTTTTTTTAATAAATCATGAGTAGAAAGCCAAAATTCCAACTTATTTTGCATTCATAACTCAAGGGGTTTTAATTCTTTTTTTTAACGAAAAACAACTTTATATTTAATATTTCAAGCATATGCATGTGTATATGCAAGGTTTAGAGGGTTCTGATTAAATTCATCCAACAATTACAGGAAAGGACTTCCAATACTACTATTCAAGTCAACATTAAAACTAAATTAGTTTAGTTTTGAACTAACCCTGGAATCGTTCATGGCAACTTTTTAAATTATTTCTAATATATACATGGTGAGTAAACCATACATTTTTAGCTTTGCATACAACCATTGCTTTGTTCAGAATCTTCTCCGTAGATATCTTGATTTTGTCTTCCAAATTCCTCAACGCAACTGGTGACAACATGAAGCCTGCTCATGCCAAACTTCAATCAGAATCTGGCCTCTCTAATGATAAATCAAAAACAAAATTAAGCACTTCACTTGAAGATGAAAATCCATCACAAATTCTGAGATGAATCAACACAACACGCTCATTCTATGGCTAAAAAGATTAAAATCCTTTCAATCAATAAACCAGAAGACACTAACCCACACTTGCGTCTGTGGAATAGGAAATTGAATCCGGCGTGACTGCGAGAGGGAAAATTGAATGGCGGTGAGCATGAGGGAGAATGATTCTATTTTTGTGAACAGCCCATTGCAGAGCATTGTAGCTGTTCTTGGTGTCATTCATGGCCACTATTATGGTCCTGCTTCCAATCTTGGTTTAAAGTCTATTGATAGGTGTTGGAGCAGGGTCAAGCCTTTGAGATCCCTCAATTGCAAGGCACTGGCACTGCGTGACTCTCCAAGATCGAAAGTGACACCATTCAATGTCTGTAGATAGATGAGCTTAGATATACCCATAGGAAAACATTCAAATCTCCCCCCTAAATTCAAATGTAGCATATATTTGTGCTTCTCTATCCCTGAATGCAAATCAGATACATAGGTCTCATCAACATCCAGAAACTGGAGCTGCTGGAGACCACTAAGGGACTCAGGCAGTTTGTAAATTCCTGTCCCGGATACATTCAGGTATTTTAAAAGCTTTAAATTCCCGATAGAATCGGGCAATGATGTGATAGAAGTCCGAATTAAATCTAACACATTCAGATATTTCATATTATCAAAAAAACTCTCAAAAATTGATGTTAGACAATAATTATGAGATAGAAATAGACTTCGGAACCCTGGACACTGGATACCCTTCTCGATTGCAGATATCTCATTTTTCATCAACGAAATTTGGCGCAATCCTTGGCAGTCCTCCACCGGTATCCTTTCCAGCTGTCCTCCGGGTTTTAACAAACATTTAGTTTGCTCAGAAATCGCTAAATCATGCAGTAGGTCATGCATTTTGCAACTCTTTTCTCGTCCATTCCCGGCAACCTCTGAAACTTCAATCAGGCATCGATGGATAAGTTCCTCCATGTAGGATAGCCCTACATTGTATGGATCTTGTAATTGCAGAAACAAAACCCTGGGGAATCCATCCATGCACTAAGGATTCTGTATCTATTTGAGTATTCTTAGGAAAGACAGAACAATAAAGAAAACAAGGCTTTAGGTGAGAAGGCAGATCCTCGTAACTCAACTTCAAAGAAGACAAAACTCGATCGCTCATGCCATATGCTTCGTGCAGATGAAGAAGGGTCCATTCCCAATCATTAGGAAGTCCCCTTACATGTCTTGCCAAATACGCTCCTATTGTTTTGATTGCCAATGGGTTTCTAGCACATTTTTCTACTATACTGTGGGCTATCTTGTCGAGCTCCTCTGGACAAGCGCGAAGTGCATCATCTGAGAAAGCGTGGATGCAAAATAATTTCCAACTCATATCCGAAGATAAACTTATTTTCCGGTGGATTTGAGCCTTCATAGCTTTTGCAACTGCTTCGTCACGCGTTGTCAGCATAACCTTATCTTGGATTCTGGATGGCAAGCCAATGTCATTCCAAGCATCTCTGTCCCACACGTCATCAACTACAAATAGACAGTGCTTTCCTTCTAAATATCTATCAATTTTCTCTCTAAGCTCCTCCTGGCTTAAGTCTCTCAACTTTTTATCATCTGGCTGTTCGGCCCTGTTTTCATCATTTCCCACCGATGGCTTCTTTCTCTCATTGTGATCAAATTGGTTGACCACGTCACGGAGCACTTCTATGACAACAAATTTCTGAGATACGGCCAACCAAACGCGACAGTCGAAACCGTTATGGACTTCTTCGCTGTTGAAAATGTGTTGGAGCAGAAGAGTTTTCCCCTGCCCTCCCATGCCAACAATGGCGATGACTTGAGGGCCATCTTTTTGCAATATCCATTCAGTAACCACATTAATATCGCCTTCCATGCCTACAGTCTTTGCTTCTCTGAGAAGAGCACTGGATCTTTCCCTTTTAACTTCAAATTTATATGCATCCAATGCCTAAGCGCGAGCATTCACTTCGAATACTGACAAAAAATATTTGAGATATTTAGTATTCTGCTGGATTTTGTTGAGCTTCTCCTTCAAATTCATAATTTTGCGGCCCATCTGGAAGCAGAAGATCATCTTTCCAAACATGTGATGAGCTGCACCACATCTCTCCACTGTGTCCTCTGCCCCACATTTCTGCACCATGTAGTCCGCCTCGGCAAGAAAATCCTCAAGACTATCAAGCCATTGGGACATTGAAGTGGAGTTCCTCTTCCCTCCGCCATCCATCAAAAGACTTTTAATGTAAATAAGCTGATCACAAAAGAATTCAAAATCCTCTCTGAAATTAACAATGAGCGATACCTCTTGGAAGAGTTTGTCAGCCACTGTAGAAATAAATTTGTCTATGAGCGCACTAACAACAGCTTCTCCTGCCATGTTTCCTTCGACTCTCGAACCACTCTGGTTTTCTTCACCGTAGTAGCACGAGCTACTCAAGCAAACACCTACCCACGTAGCCTTTGGGACTTCACTCCTCAAGTCCACTGAGTTGCTCTGCCCTCTACTTCTCTGAAAGTCACAAGATTATATAAGCTTAGCATAATTATTGCTAAAGATTAGTGTGCTTTGTGATTCTATGGTAGTGGTTCCATGGACCTCACTTGGTATTGCAGATTACACCCACAAAACGTCAACGGTGGTAGTTTGGCAGGTGTCAACTATGGTGGTTTGGATGGTGGCAGGTGTAAACATTGGGCAGGTGTAAATGAGAGAGGTAGTCAACCATGCAACTTTGGTTAAAAACACTTGCTCAACCACCATTTTAAAAACTTTGCATTAAAAAACTTGTTACAAACTCACTTAGGAAACTTTGGATAAAAAACCTGTCCGCCCCAAAATAGCATCGGGGCATAACATCGGGGCACGTGAAGCATGCAATAAGACCTCCAATTCGCAACTTTGGTTATAAATTTCTTACAATGATATTTGCAGAGATAAACTTTGGTTAAACTTTGATAGTGCACAATTTTTTTTGGTCAAAAAACCGGTTAATGTATGGTCAACGATCGATCGATCGCTAATAGTCCCAGGCAGGGACTAATAAGTTTTTTAATCAATTAATGAAATTGTCTTCATGCGATAATAAATAGTTATTTCATAAAACTTCTTCGAAATTAAAAAAAAACAGATCTATCCCAAGTTGATTATTTAACTAAAATAATGCATGGTGTATACATGCTGAGGAACTTGATTAGATTGACTTAAACAATTATTTTGATTAGAAATATAGAAGTTTCTAATCCCTCAATTAACATAATATATTTTAAACCTTAATATAACATACTCTTGAAGGAAACTTGCATTCATATTTTAAGACAAGTCATAATAATTTCCATTTCAACCTCTTTGCTTTCTTAATCCATACATTCATATTTTAAGACAAGTCATAATAATTTCCATTTCAATCTCTTTGCTTTCTTAATCCATACATTCATATTTTAAGACAAGTCATAATAATGTCCATTTCAACCTGTTTGCTTTCTTAATCCAACATAATAAATAAGAGAAAAATTCATGTAAAATTCTTTCACATTTCTAACCATATTTATTGGTAGAGATTTAGAGATTTGTAATGCTTCCTCGATAATTAAAAGATAACTTAGTTCTAATAAGAACTTATTTCTAACCATAAATATTGATAAATATTTGCAATACTTCCTTAATAATAAAAATGATAACTTATAATGGAAAGGTATGTTCATAAAGGTCAAAGGCACGGGAAATCATGTGAGATAGTGAGAATGAATTTCTTTATCAACAAGACCAACAGGAAGGAGTAGTCCCAACCGATTTTGATTTTTTTTAAATTGCTTATATTTGTTACATAAACAACAATGATCTTCGGATTGAGGCAACCTTGAGATATGCTAAAAAGGCCTATGTAAGAAACTAAGCTTTGCTCATTTTTTTTTTTTAAATTGCTCATATTTGTTATATAAACACCAATAAACTCTAGATTGAAGTAGATCTTATTTTGTCCAAATCACCTGCATAGTCAGCATCTACATATCCGCAGGCTAATCCTTCACTACCATTAAATATGATGCAATGGTCACTTGTGCCTCTTAGATATCGAAGCACCCATTTCATTGCTTGCCAATGTTCTTTACCTGGATTTGCCATGAACCTACTGACAACTCCAATTGCATGTGAAATGTCAGGTCTTGTAGATACCATCACATACATAAGTTGCCTACAACATTTGCATATGGTACATGAGACATATACTGCTTTTCTTCATCAGCTCTAGGACTCAAAACCGAAGAAAGCTTAAAATGGGAAGCTAGTGGAACATTAGCAGGTTTCACATTGTTCATAGAGAACTTTTCAAGTACTTTCTCCACATACTTCTACTGTGATAACCAAAGCTTACCATTTTTCCTGTCTCTGTGTATCTCCATACCCAAGATATGTTTTGCTGCTCCAAGGTCCTTCATATCAAACGTCCTAGAGAGTTGAGCCTTTAACCTGTTGATCTCTTCCATGTTTTTTCTTGCAATAAGCATATCGTCAACATACAAAGCTAAGATAATGAATATGCCATTGAAACTTTTGAAGCATACACAATCATCATACTCACTTCTTATAAAGTTCTGGATCACAATGAAGGAATCAAACTTCTTGTACCATTTTCTGGGAGATTGCCTCAGACTATACAATGATTTCCTGAGCTTGCAAACTAATATTTTGCTGTGACCTCATACAAAACCTTCTGGTTGTTCCATATATATCTCTTCGTTCAAATCACCATGTAGAAAAGCTGTTTTAACTGTTGAAATTTGGTACCGGAGGACAGGTGGTTCCCTTAGGCTTTGATCTTTGGCCTAGGGAAAAGTGTCCAAAAGAT
>APFE030343731.1:13927-88355 GCA_000404065.3 Pinus taeda | reverse complement strand
TATAGTTTAGAGAGTTTTACAGCTTAATATGGGAAGATGTTAACATGATGTTGTATGTTAATGTCACATTACATAAGTTACATTAAAAAAATTGCCTTTCTAATAAATTTAGAATTTATATTAGTTGAAAGAAATATAATTCCACTTTAGAATAAAAAAAGAAATAGGCTTTGAAGTATGGTTAAGATTTATAATAGTTGACTGAATCTACAAAAATAAATTAATAGACTTTTAATTCACATAAACTGTACATTTTGTAGGATAATCTTGTGAGATAATAATGAAATGACTCTAAATATCGTGTTAGTTTAGCAATAGGCTGTCCATACAAACAATACCCTTGTCCTCGATTTTATTCGGTTCACTAGAGAATTGTTGAGAACACACTTATATTGAGGAGTGGGGGGTGGGAATCAATATATGAATTTTTTTACTTAATTAAATGTTCATGAAATATAAGAAAAGAATCGCATATGAGATCGATTAGCTGCAAAATATGGAACACAAGATTTATGTGGAAACTATTTCTAAAGAAATCCACAAAACTTATTTTTATAATTCTTTGTAGGAGCCAACCTACGATTACAAATATTTGTAGGCAACAGTTGTAATAATGCCTAGTTGATTTTCCATGTAAAAAAATATAAGACCAAGGTCATGAGCCACGTATTCCATGATGAATGGTGGGAAAAAACATCATAGTGGGTGTCACTTTTGGTTTATTTATGGCTAAGATAATTGGCAAAGGCAAAGAGACAATAATTGAAATTTAGCTATGAAAATAAAGGAAAATAGGAGAAAAGGAAGGTGAAGAGGTACATATTTGTATGTAAGGGAAATTAGAGGAAAAATGAAGGAAAATGAAAAAAATAGAGGCATCAATAATAAAAAGGCGTATGAGGATCAATTCATAGTTTTTGTCAATTTGGCTTTGCTCTCTCACATTAGAGAAATCTTAGAGCATCCTTCGAGCACTTTGGCATACATTAGATTTGGAGAAAGAAGGTAGAGGAAATCATGGAGCGCAAGGAAAAAGTTGGATCAACAATTGTAGCTGGATTGCTTTGTAGGTAATAGGTTGCATGCACAATTTCCTTGCTGATTTTTGAATGCATTGTATATGCATGTGATTATTTGGTTATGTGCTTTCATTTACATTGAGTTTTGCTAAGAGTGACAATGGTTTTAGCCTTGCCTTTCCATTTCCGGGATAGACACGTTATTGTGTGTTTTTGCACTTGTTGTTGTTGTTGTTGTTTTTTTTAATTGGTGCTCATGTTCCTTATGGCTGTGGGTTGGAACAAATGCTCTAGAAGCCCTGGAACAACTTGGGTTGAGTTACTAGTCCTAGAGCTTAGGTTGGGACAAACACTCTGGAGCCCTAGTTGGTTGAGTTACTAGTCCCTAGAGTTGGGTTGGACAAACACTTTGCAGCCCTAAAAAGTTATGGGTTGAGTTACCAGTTCCTGGAGTCCTCGACAACTTGGGTGGAGACCAATCTGGTTGGTGTTATTGATGTCCGATCGTAGAGGTGGAATCACTGTGGTTGAGGGTTGAGGTGTTTTGACCTCTGGAAGCCCTGATTTGGTTTTGTCTTGGTTTAATCCCTGAGATCCCGCATTCATGCTTAGAATATGATGCATGGGACTGCATGCTTAGATATGAGGATTTTAGGCCATAACTACATGGAGGCAAGCCTATGAGTACAATTATAGCCTCATAATAGCATGGAAGCTGTGTCAAGGGTGCGCTTGTGAGCCTCAATTAGTGAAACAAGGTTACAATTCAGGGATTGACCACCTGGGGTGTTTCTTCAACTCTTGGGTGATTTGTAGTCCCTGTAGGATGTCAGCTTGTGCTTGTTGTAGGCCCTACTTCCTTAACTGGAATTGGTAGGTCGAGTCATGTCATAGTGACACTCATCTCATGTTTACCCTAGAAGGCTTGTGAAATTGGGTAAATGTGGGAAGATGTGGTTACAAGGTGGTATCCGAGAGAGTTTCATTCTCTTTGGTTGGTATTAGAGCTTCTAGGTTCAAACACTTGGAATGGATGGGCTAAATGTGTATGGTTATGCATATATAATATGTCAGACATGTATCGTGGTGGTCATTATGTACTTTGTGTCATCATGATGTTGTTGGTATGTTATGATGCTGATATGTTGACTGAGATAGAGCAGGAGATGCAGATTATCAGAGCGAGGTTATAACATTGAACCTTGGGGTAAGAGCAGATTGTCATACATGTTTGTATGTTTAGAATGCAGGTATGATGGTTAATAATTGTTATATGCATTGTGGTATATGCATGTTTGTCATTCTATTTTTGTTGTGGTTACATGCATGATAGATGCTAGTTAATCAATGCGGTCACATGCATGATAGATGCTAGTTAATTTGTGTGGTCACATGCATGATAGATGCTGGTTAATCTGTGTGGTCACATGCATGTGTGTCAATTAGTCATGCTTGGTAGTTAACTTGTTGTTATATGCATTATGGTCACATGCATGATGATTAGGGTATTTGTAGATAATATCTTGATGTTATATGTATCGTGCTAATTTAGATTGGTATGTGCAGATGGTTATGGTTATGATATTTAAGTATGAGTGGGTATACTTATGATATTGTGTCATACTAATATGGATTGACTTGTGCATATGTGATAACCTCCCCTGATATACATTAAGGTATGATTTTGACTATGTCATTTATTTGGTTTATATAACATGTTATGTTTACAGGTTGTTTGAATATTTTATTAATTGCATGATAGAATTATGTGTCTATAAGATTACATGAATGAATGATCTTGTCTTAAGATAATTGTACTATCAAAATATGTGCTGAGACAATTGATATGTACTTGAGTGCAAATGGTTGCTAGTTGTAGTCTTATGACTAATGACTATGAATTAATTATGACGTGGATGTTATCCTTGGTAAATAATAGTTTCAAATTAATAGACACAATGTCTTGATCTTTGGAACATGTTACTGACATGTATGAACAGTTGTAGGACAACATGCTTGGTATTTTTTTTAACATGTTCGGGTACTTATATATTAAAAAAACTTTAGAAGAGGGACAAGTCCCATTACAGATGCTTGGGGTAGCTTAGTGGAATTGGTACAAAATGGGCATGCAGTCCCGTGGTCCAATTCACTGTTCTTGTTTTTTGAAATTTGAAAGACATAACAGCTATATTGCCATAAGAACTGACCTAGGAGCAAATAGTATTTACAATGCATATGGTTTTATCACCAGAACTGGTTGACCAAATCATCTAGGGGCTACTCTTTTTTGTCGCTGTTCTTGGTGGATGCTTGCCCTTGCATGCTTTGATTCAACAACCTTATGTGACTGATTGCTTCTTCCAAGTGATTGCATTTCTCTTTGAGGCCTTCAATCTCCGCCTTTTGTTTTTCTAGTTTTTTTCTTCTTTGATTTGTTCTCTAAATGGACTTCTTCTTTGAGTTCATTGAAATGCTTTATGAAATGGGCTATCATGAAGCAGTGTGCCTTGCAGAGGGTGCAACTGCTGTTGGTAACAACATGGTCCAAAGGATTTTCGGACATTGTTGAAATGACTTGGATTTGCTTGTTGATCTTGATTCTGAAGTGTCTTGGACTTCGAAAGGGAGGATGATGGTTGGCAGAGCTTTTGAGAGTTGAAGACAGTCGGGTCACAATATTGATGACAGAGGAGCAGATCAGGAAGAAGAGAGTGAGATACAGGGCTCCAGAGATTTGGATGAGCGGGAGGCAAATGTTCGCCGAGTAGGGGAGGAGGCAACCTCGGGTGATCTGAGAAGGATAAAAGACAGGGGAGAAAGCAAGGAACGTGGGGGGATGAAAACATAAAGAAGATGGGATAGTCCACAGTGAATCGGAAGTCAACAGGGTTGAATGAGGCTGATTCATAGCAACAAACCGAGCATTAGTGGAAAAATAGTGAATACAGTCCCAACAAGTAAAAGCAATACCTTTCAGAGCTGTCGAAGAGGTGCAACAGTAACTGATATGCACAACAGGTGGCCTGAAGCAGGAACAACATGAAATCAAGCCTTTTCCAACCAAGCAAAGTACTCCAAACATGCAGACGATGGGATTCTGGCTGGACCAATGCACCCCGGGCTGCTTATAAGCCCGCTCTTTCACCAGAACCTCAAAATTCAGATCAACCTACTCTGAGATGCACCTGTCCCAAACATCAATTTGAATTTTCCTTCAGCAGTCTTTGTGGATATCGATATGAATGTTGCCTAAAAAATGAATGTCCTTCCCACGAGACTCTTCTAGCTCCGTGATCCAATGCAGATTTTCCCTATGCCTGAAGATATTCCTGATTGTTCTAGAGATATGATATAAGATGGTGTCAGTGCTGAGGAATTTAGACATGTTGTTGCTTTGTCTGAGGGGAGAAGCAATCTTTTTGCTGAGTTAACTGATGGAACATTCAGTCACCTTCCCGACCACGAGGAGGGTCGACTTACGGAATTGATTTTTCATATGTATTGTTGTTCTCTTGAACCTGCCCAATGGATCTGTTAGCTGCATTGTTGGCTAGAGAGTCTGCCTTAGTGTTGAAATTTCTCATGACATGTTTATATTGGATGATCCCCAACTGTTTTGTGTTTTCCATGATCCTTTGCTTGATTCTATTGAGGGCCTGGTTTTTGAAGTCACCCCTTGATTCCATAGCTACGATTATTATTGCTGAGTCACCTATTATGACTGGATTTTTAGCTTGAAGATTTTTTAGGATGCAGGTACCTAGAAGAAGACCATAGGCCTCAGCCTTGTTGTTAGTCATCTTACCCAGTCCCCATTCGTAAGTAGTGATGGCTTTCCCCTCTTGATTGGAAATAGTTCCCCCGACTCCTGCTTTTCTGGGGTTATTTTTGGAGGCACCATCGAACTAAAGAGTAAAAGACTTTTGGTCTTGAATCCACTGTTCTATTTCTTTTTGGGTTCCCCTGAGTTTCCATTTTTTTTCCTTTTTCTTGTCTTTGCTGCAATTTGTTTATTCGTTGAGTAAACCAACGGGAATTTGTTGAACCATTCCTCCTCATCTTTCTGCCAATTGGTATGATCAGTTTTATACACTGAGTTGGCGCTAACCATTTCCACAACTAGCCCCAGAGTTTTAACCAGAATGAGTGCTGGATTTGGTTTTTGGTTTTTGAAGATACAGCTGTTCCTAGAGAGCCAAATATGCCAACAAAGAGCAGATGGAATTCATTTCCAGATTCAAGTAATTATGGATTTACCTTTTTTTGCATGGGGATAACCTTTTTCCCAGTTTCTGTTGAGAGTTGTGAGCTGATCAAAGTTTTCCATGGATAACCTCAAGGGGCTAATAATTTGTCGCCAGCAGTGCTGGGCAAAGGAGCATTTGAGGAATAAACGTTGACTGCTCTCCTCCCCATTGTGGCAAAGACAACACATTGAAGGATCTTGAATCCCTTTTTTCTTAAGATTTCCAACAGTGAGAATTTTATCCTTCAAGAGGGTCGATGCGAAGAATTTTATTTTTTGGAGGCATTCATTCTTCCAAACTACTGATTGAAGGTTCCCGTTTTCTAGATTGTTGCTAGATTATAGGAGGTGATAACCAGCTTTCACTGTAAACTTCCCTCCACTTGGGTCCCAAACAAAGCTGTCTTGAGAGGTTTTATTAGTTGGGGTAGCTCCAATTAGTGTTATTTTCAAATTTGCCCACTGATTTTTTCAATGGTTTGGGAGAGGAAGGTCCTTCCAGGTGGACTAGCAATTTTGATCCTAGACCGAGATGTCATGTAGGGAGTTAAAGCTTTTTGCCTCCATCCAATTTTTCAGGGGTCTGTACTGCTGATAATGGCTTCGTGGCTCCGAACCCATTATTATGTTTGTCCAAAGATTTATATCTTTACCATTTCCAGGGATCTTTGAGATATGATATTTGATTTGGGGAATGGCCTTTTGGACGAGTCTCCATTCTTGAGTGCATGGTCTTTTTGTGATCAGATCAATGACAATCTTTGAGTGCTTCCCTTTAGAAGGGCCTCGACCCACCAGCTGCCTTTTTCCATTAGCATTCTCCACACAAGTTTAAAGCCCATCGCTTTGTTTGATAAGCTTGGGATCTTAATATATATGCCTCCTTTTTCAAAGGGAAGGATCACCTGTTCCCATCGAACCAGACTGAATTTATTTGTGTCTTGTTTACCTCCTTACCAGAGAAAGCCTCTCGTGATTAGCTCCATTTGTTTATGGATGCGAGCTGGAGCCAAAGTGACAGTATACTGATAAATAGGAAGGGTTGAAAGGAGAGCTTTAATGAGGATGGTCCTACCCGCTAGATTTAGCCACATTAGCCCCCAACTTTGAAGATTCTCTCTCATTTTTTCTATCAGCTTGTTCCAAGTCTCAGACTTGACAACTTCCATTGCCAAAGGAAGACCAAGATAGGAAAAATGGCTCCAGTTCCTTTGGACTGAGATATCCATGATTTGTGAGATGCTTTGCATTATTTGTAGTGAGACATTCCAAGTACATATTCTGCACTTCTTATTGTTAAGCAGTCCCCTTGAGACAGCCAAGAAGGTGTCAAGAATTCTCTTGAATCTCCTAGCTATTAGGCTTGAGGCTCCTCCAATTAGGAGAGTGTCATCGACAAAGAGCAAATGATTGATTTCTTTAATTCCTCTCGCTATGCTGTTGCCTGTTATCTCCCTTTGTTTCCTTTGGTTTTCTAGATGTATGCTTAAAGTTTCTGCCATGATGATGAAAAGGAAAGGGGAGAGAGGGCAACCTTGTCTCAGTCCCCTGGAATTTCGGAAGTAGCGGCTAGGCCTTCCATTGATCAAGGGTGCTGTCTAAGGATTTGAAATGCATTCCATAATGATGTTGATAAATTTGTTGGAGATTCCAAACTTCTGGAGGATGACTACTAGGAATTGATGGCTGACCCTATCAAAGGAATTTTCCATGTCAAGTTTAATGACCATGCCTTTTTCTTTTCTTTGTAGAATACTGTGGATGGCTTCTTGCACCAAAATAACATTGTCCGTTATCTGTCGTTTTGGGACAAATCCTCCTTGGTTCTCTGAGATGAGTGTGGGTAAGAGATTTTTCAACCTGTTTGCCAAAATTTTTGTGTCAATTTTATAGGAGACATTACAGAGAGAGATGGGTCTGAAATGATCAAAAGAGAGGGGGTTTGGTTCCTTGGGGATGAGCGCTAATTGGGAAGTTTTTGTATTTTCTCCCATCTTGGTTTTTTTGAAAACAATTTTAACCATCTTGATAAGATCTTTCTTTATTATGTCCCAATGAGTCCTGTAAAAGGCAATTGTGAAGCCATCTAGCCCAGGAGCCTTGTCTGGCTGCATGCTCCAGGCGACCTATCTAATTTCTTCCTTAGAGACATCCTATTCTAACTTGCAGTTTTGCTGCCCACTGATTTTACATTCCAATGGAAGGAGGAAATTCGCGCTGTCCATAGGCTGAGTATTAGCAATTAAGAGGGATTTGAAATGGTTATGATCCGCTTCTTTTGGTGTTATTTCATCTTCTTCCTTTCTATAATTGGTATGTGCAGTTCCCTGCATCCAGCAGGATGAACCGCGAGTTCGCCAATTATGAGTTGGGGCGACTCGACGACGTTCAAATGCCCTTTCGTCGTGAAATTTTCTTTTGTATTTTTTACTTTGTCCTACAACGGGCGGATTTTTACCCAATTCTTGCCGCTTTCAGGATCCCAATTGGAACTATTCCGTGGATAAGGATTTTATCATTATTGCCTTCGTACTCATGACCACAAAAAATATCAGAGATGATCCTCCTACATCTAAACACATCTTCTAGATTGTCACGCTAACGATCATCTTTCCTCGAAAAGGAGATTTAAGTAATAACCATATAGCCTTGGCTTAGTGTCGGGTTCGTATTTTTATTAATCTCACCGGGAGCCAGTATCATTAAACAAATACAAAGCTTTAGCACTGGAAAAAAACCAAAACCTAGCAAGTTAGGTGAAATACCAAAATTGTGGTCATTTTGATTTCCTCTTGCTCTCTTAATTCTTTCCCTTTAGCAGTGATTTTGTCTATTTGATTGCCAACTCTTCTGAGCTTGAGATTGTTGTGGAAGAAAGAAGAATTTTTGTCTCCCGCTTTGAGCCAGAGGCACCTCGATTTTTGTCTCAGCTCCTCCTCCTAAGTTCTGTTTTGCCTATATAATTCCATGAATATTTCTTTTTCCTGGGTTTGCTCTTCCTCTGAGATTTGCTAACTTTCCTTTTCCTGATTCCATTTTTCCAATTTTCTATGCTGTTTGATTTTTTATTTTATTTTTCTCTATTATTGCATTCTCTTTTGCCCAGTTTTTGATTACTGTTCTTAAGGATTTTAATTTGGATTCCCAAACAAAGTGGGGGAATCCAATGACTTCCATCTCCCAACTGTCTTTGATGATCTTGCGGAAGTCCTCCTTGTTATCCCAATTTTTATTATATTTGAATGGAATTGGTCCAAAATTTCCTATTCTATCTAGAATCAGAACCACTGGTTTGTGATCTGAATTTGTGGCATGGACAATCTTGCTTTTTATTGATGAAAATCCTGCTGCTATACTTTCATGGATTAAAATCCTGTCAAGTCTTTCTTTGATATTATGAGTTCCTGTTCTTTTGTTGCTCCATGTAAATTTTCCATTACATGGCGGTATATCAATGAGTTTATGGGCTTCTTTTATTTCTTCCAGAGCAGCTCTTGACGAGTCAACGAAATATTTTCCTCCCATCTTTTCTTCAATGTTTCTTATTAAATTCAAATCACCTCCCAAATCTGTCTTACTTCTTTGGCATTCTTGCATCACTGATTTAACAGACTCCCAACAGTAGACTTTGTCCCTGTAATGGTTTGGAGCATAAATGTTTAACACAGTGAATTCTTCATTTGTGATTTTGTTTTTGAGATTTGTTCTGACCCACTAGTAATTTGATTTTTGACTGATGAGTTCCCATTTCCTCTTGTTCCACAATGTGCCTATTCCTCCTGAGGCACCCATTGAGTCTGTCGTTGTTCCTTCAAAGCTTTTATGTGTTTTTATGAATTTTTGAAAGTCTTGGTTGGACATTTTGGTCTCTTGGATCAAAAAGATATCTGGCTATTCTTGACCCATGATATCCCGGACTGCATTGGATTTTAGAGAGGATCCCAAGCCCTTGCTATTCCAAGAGACCAAAATCATTACTTATTTGTTTTTTGGTGAGCCCCGCTCTTCTCCTTTAACTTTTCCTCGCTTCCTCTTTACTTGGCCAAAAAAGAGTCCATCGGTTGTTGGGTACCTGTGGCCATTTCTTTAGCTACTGTTTCATCTCTTATTTGTTTATTCGGTTTCCTGCCTGCTTTTTTTGGTTTCTCTGGGTTGTTGCTTGCTTCTTTGACTTTGTTTCTTGTAAGTATACGGTCTATGGTGGGGGGGGGGGTGAAGGAAGATTTTGGGAAGGGGAGTGAATGACTGCTAGAGCATTGTCTTGGGAAGGAGAATGGGGGGATGAAGGATCTTCTTCTTCCAGGGATTCGAAAGGGTTTGATGAAGAGGGTATTGGCTGGGTCAAGATGGGAGGGGGAGAGTAGGTTGCTGCTTGGTTTTCTAGGAGTTGCTTTGGTTTTAGGTCTAGTTGCTTGGGGTTTTTTTTCTTTTTTTTTTTGAATTGTTCCCATGTGTCTTCACTGGCTTCAACATTTTCAGTCATTTTAGTTTCTTTTAGTTTACTGCACCTATTAGCAAAATGACCATATTCATGGCATGCCTTACATTTGAACGGGATTTGTTCATAGTCTAGCTGCTGAATATGGGTCCATTGATCCACTTTGATCTTGATTGCTTCCGAAAGGCCCTTCCCTAAATTGACTTCAACACAGATCCTTGTGCATGCGTGCATGTTGTCCTTTGGTTCGCATCTGTCAATGTATTTTCCAATAGCATTCCCTATGGCTTTGACCAATTCATCTCCCCAACAATGAAGAGGGAGGTGAGGCAAACGAACCCAGATGGGGACTACATTAAGTATATCCATTTCTGGGTCAAAGTCTGGTGACCATCTGTTCAGGTAGAGACCTCTCGAGTCCATGAAGTAGGGGCCGTTTCTGAAGATGAGATTCCAGTCTTCTTTGGTTTCGAAGAGGAATGTGAAGTAACCTCTTCCACAAAATCTTATTGCGATTTTTCCTTGAATGTTTGCTTTCCAGTTGCACTCCACCCATTTTTGAACAGCTCTGGGAGAAGGCCATAGACCAGTAAATTGGCCAACCAAACCTCTCTCTGCTAAAGACATTGCTGCTTTCCTTGGAAGACACGGAGGAAGAGAGATTTCTGGAATATCAGCCAAATTTTTAACGAACTTTGAAGCTATGTGTTTGTTTTGAGTGGTTCCATTTTCAGTGATTAAAGAAGCAAAAATCATAACCTATTCTTCATTGTCTTGCATATGGGAGGAGTCATTCCCAGCCATGAGACCTAGGGAGCTAAGAAAAAGCTAGCAGCAGCACTGGCCGAAGGAGGGAGGCAGAGCCCGATTACAAGGATGCTAGGAACCAAGGCAGAGAGTCCAGCAGCAGGGGTTGCCAGGCAGGAGGCATGCAGAGGCTGCAGGAGCAGAGGAAGGGTAGGGGCGCGGGAGCCAGTTCAAAAACGCGCGCGCTCAACGATCCTGATCTTATGACAACATGCTTGGTATTAACATGACAAGTGATGGGCCTCTAAATTAGACATAAATTAAGGCCCATGCATATAAATTAAACATAAATTAAGGTCCATATAACCATCCTTAAGCATATTAAACCTCTCTTCTTGCATTAGATAATTTATTTTTAACTTTAATATATTCATTAGGAGGGTTTATGAATAATTGGATATTTGTGCCTAATATTATTTATTCTTGTGGAATATTATGAGAATATTGGGCAGATTATGAAGATTTGGAGGAGGAGATAATTTAGGGACTTGTTCCCTACTACATGAGGATCAATAATAAATAATAAATCAACAAGATATTATGGAATTATGGCACAAATTGTTAAACTCCAATGATTGAGAAAATCTAGGAATGTGTTCCACTGATCAAAGGACCAGATCCACTAATCAAGGGATTTTGGTGGGGAAAGCTTCCTCCATTCACGGGGAATGACTCCTAATCATTTTGTATAAGTACCAAGTCGAATTTTCCTTTAGGGATAGATTTTCATTAGCATTATTGTGGAGAGAGCTTGTATTTTTGCAGCTCCATTGTATTTTCTTGCAAGGATGTAATTCTATTGATGAAAATAATGAATATTGGTGTCATGTTAAACTTCTAAATCTTGTTCTCCTCCATAGGCCTTTGAGTTTCCTTGGGATTGGCCATCCCAGGAGCCTCATAGCCGTTTTGTATCATTTTCTTTCTTTCTTTTCACTGCTTATTCACATGCATATCTTGTTTTTATTTCTTTCTATTTCTACATTTAGTATTAATGATTTCTTGTTGTAGGATTGAGTTAAATGGATGATGTAAGTTCTTTTTCCGGATCAAAAGAATTATTTCATACTTGGAAAAGATTTGGAATTTCATAGTAATCATTGCGCTGCTTGGATTAGTCTTCTTATTCCCAAATCTAGATTGCTGGACCTCGTTTTTAGCAAAGAACAATAAATTTCTGCTATTTTTTAGAGAATGCTAACGAGCTTCAATCAAATTGTTTCCACTTGCATTATATCACAAAAAAATTATAGTTCATAACAAAAATTACCCCATTGCATTTGCACTTGATTTGTTAATCATTTTTTAGATTTAGTAGCTCACTAGTTCTCGAATTTCTAGATTTTTGACTAGTAATGTTTTTCTATTTTTTAGCATGGGTTAACAAAGGTCTTTTTTAGTGATTCCACTTGGAATGAGGACCTAAGACATCCTATTTATTAAAAAAAATTGTCCCATTGAATTTGGATTTGATTTTCTTGGTCATCCGATGAATTATAGTAAATTTGTACATCTTGTAGCAAATCACTGTAGCATCCTGTAGGAAAGCCTGTTTTGAGCCCGAATCGAGAAAAATCATCAGTGAAGTTGGGATTAGGCCTCTACTTTACCTCCATGCCATCAAGACTATTTTAACCCTCTTGCTTCTCACTTAGGTCATCATTTTGCTAGTTTTCAAGGGTAGGATTTGATTTCCATTTCTTTTATCTTCAGTCTTACATAAGATCTCATCAATGTTTTATATCGCTCTACAAAGTTTTCCTCATGCATGAAGTAGACAAATAGCTCATGAAATTCCGTTTCTCTTAGATAATTGAAATTATTCTTGTTTGCATGATTTTTGGGTAAATATCAATATTTGATGCAATGCAGGTGTTTCAGGAGTACAAAGAGATTTCATAGTCAACAACCTCATCCCAACTTCATCTACCCATGGTCCTCACTTTCTTTCACTAAACCATCACCAATTTCACCATTTCACAAGGAAACTTCTCCAAGCTTTTTGAGCAAATCCGACCATCTCCCAACTTTGGTTTTGAGTTCTGATGTGGTACAAGGCACTCCCTTGCCTCATTCCATCCACCAACCACCTTCCCTAAGCTTTCCATCACCTTCAATATCCATCCTTTTGCTCTTGACTGTATCTTGTAGGTTTTTAAGGGATCCTATAGATTTTCCTATAGTGGTATGTTTTGAGGTCGAATTCAAGAAAAAGCCTCTAAGAAGCTAGCAAAGGGTCCCTACTTGTCCCCCAAGCCTTCTGCCCATTCACCATCATCTCCAAGCCACCTGCCACATCAGTAATAGAGATTAGCTTTCACACTCTCACATGAAAAAAGATAAAGAAAAACATATTTATTTGATTCATTTACATGCACAACAGTAGAAGGTTTGTTGGTTTGAATATGCATGCTTAGGACAGTAGGATTGCATACATGTTAACTTAGCATTCTTTTGAAGCAAAGCCTCTTAGAAGTTAGTTAGAAAATGGTGTGTTTTAGCATTTGATTTCAGTGTCTTTCCTTGCACTTTATTTCTTGCAATATGTTAAGGTTCCATTTCGAACATTTCATTTTCTGCAATTAGTTTAGGATTTGACTTCAATACATGCACTCCATTACATCATGATAACATAGGAAGGACACATTGTATGCTGCACATATAGTGCTAATACCTCTTAAGTTTGTACGAACCCCAGGTTGATAATTAAAGTTGGTAGCCTTGTGAGTTGCAACATTCTTATTACAATATTGAGGCTCATCACTTTTTGGTGCCGCTGCCGGGAGGTGTCAAAGTATGCATTTTTTTTTCTTCCCTAGTTGATTAATTTATTTTTAGTTTTTGCAAAAGCAAAAAAATATTTGCATTAAGCATATGTAATTTCAAAAGTAGAAAATTTCATTGCATTATAGTTTTCATTCAATCATAAAAACAAAAACAAAATATCTCTAGCACCAACCCACCCCCCCCATTTGATCATGTGGTGCAGTAAGAGCCACATCACCATTCACTTTTGCATGTAGAAGAAGAAGATGACAAAGAATGTAGAAGAAATGGATGGAGATGATGACAACGAGGAAGATCTTCTCGGATTTCCCATTCAAGATACTGATGATAGTTTGTGCACATGAATAACATCCCTCCATCTTTTCTTCCAAAATTTCATGCTCTAAGGTCAGAGGATCTAGAATCGTTCTCTTTAAATTTGAAATTGTTTGTAGATATTATGGTTGCTTATTAAAAACTCAAAAACTGAGATTGTTTCCGACAACATTGAAGGATAGAGCTCTTAAATGGTTCATGAGTTTAGGAACTAATTCAATAAGAGTATGGAATGATATACAAAATATATTTATAGAAAAATATAAAGATCATGATCTTAAAGAAGAAATATTTAGAATGAATCAAAGAGAAGATGAGACTCTAGAGGATCTAATAGAGAGGTTCATGTATAATATTAAGAGGTGAAAACTACATCATCTAGGATTTGACACACTAAAAACCCTCTTACTTAGAGCAATTAGGGATGAATGGATTGATCTCCTTAAACTCATGAGTAGAGGTTATCTATAACAATTATCATTTGAGGAAATTTGTGAAACAGGCAAACACATATCAAGAGGAAAAACAAGAGTAGGTAAATCAACATCAAGATCGGTAATTCAAGCTAAACTTGGAAATTTGTTTGATGATTTGAAAAATGAAATTCTTAGCAATCTAACGAAACAAGTAGAAATGTTAAGAATGCAAGATGAAGGAAAAGAAAATGTTGATATTTGTGTTGCAGAATCACATGATGTTAAACATGGTCCATCATTACCAATGTTGAAGGAAGTTTACCAAGAGGACAATGGAGAAAGTTAATCACCTATGTAGCTATGTTATGTAGCTCCAAGAGGACCATGGCAGCCTATTCAACCTTATATGATGCAAGAGCCTAATTCACAATTTCAAGGTTATGCATATCCACCTCAAAGTAATTGGAACACACCTTTTCCTTGGCAACATTGGCCATCTCAACCCCAAAACCAATCTTGGCAAGCAACTTATGGGAGCCATCCAATATCCTCAGTATTTTCCTCAATATCCTCCATACCAAACTCCATGTTATCCTTACCATTCATCTCCACCTCAACCACAATCCCAACCACATCCATCTCAAATATCCACTTCCACACAACTACCTATACCACCATTTCCAAACCCACACATTGATGTAGCTCAGTGCACTTACAATGCTGAGGTACAACACTTCCAAAGATCTCCTCTTTAGATCAATGGTATTCACCATAGCTTAGGAAGCTTATTACAAAAAAATGATTTTCTTGATGCCATTGAGGGACAACATGTAGAGAAAGAAGATTTGAAAGAGAAGATCAAAGAATCATGGGCTGCATTTGATGAAGAGAAGACAATAGAATCAGAGATTGAGAAAGCTCCCTCATGGTTATCATCAAGTCGTCCATGTGTTCTTTAGAACAATCAACATAAAGATGAATACTTGAAGGTCATGGAAGAAGAAGACATCCAAGATGATCTAAATTAGCAAGTGGACTAGGGGCATCACAACTATATTGAAATATGGTTCCAAACAGTCATTAAGTTGCAACAATACACTCTTACTCAAATGTGCTTGATCTCATCAAAGTAAAATCATTTGATCTTTCAAATCCAGGTACATGTCAAAGCATACATTTCAAGCCTGCACATCATTTTGTCTCTCATCTTGATTTTCACATGGCTCCATTGGAAGTATTCTTATACTTGGAAGTGATTTTGTTTTTCAAATAAGGTAGGGTAGAAGAAAAAAATTAAAAAATGATGAAAGAAGAGAAAAAATTTAAAAATCTCAGGTGAAAACCTCATTTGAGGCGCCTCAGATTGACTCATTGATTTAAAACCTCCATGATGTGGTCAATGGGTTGGGAAAAAGGAAAAAAAGAGGAAAAAAGAGAAGATCTTAGGTGAAAACCTCCTTTGAGGTGCCTAGGCAGACCTACTATTTGAAAACCTCCTTGAGGCGGCCAGTAGGCCTAACAAAAAAAAAAAAAAAAAAAAAAATTCTTTGTTTCATGTATCTCTATGATGAATGCATGTACTCTCCAACATCTACAAACAACAAAAACAAGTTGGTACCAAAAGAAAAATTGGTCAAGCCTAGTCAAAAGAAGTCAAATTTTGACTTTCTCGTCCTTTGCTCAAATGGTCCATTCAGTTTGCTTGCTGTCCTAAAAAACTATAGGATTTTTTTTTTTTACTACAAGATACAAAAATACATAGAGCAGAAAGTTGTTTTTGCCATAAATTGAAAACCATGCATCCATTTTCCAAGTTGTTTCAAGGGGGATATGCATATGGATGATGGTAACATGTTCAAGCAATTTCAACAAATTCTAGTGCATGGTTTTCGAGAAATCAACTTGCAACACCTACAACCATTTTTGCATTTTCGCAATATCCGTGCATCCATTTAAAAAGATGTTTTATGGGGAGATGTATATAGATGATGGTAACATGCCCAAGCAATTTTAGCAAATTACGGTGCATGATTTCCAAGAAATCGACCTCCATCACCTTCAGCCATTTTTAGTTTTTCTTGAAATCCGTGCATCCATTGGCCAAAATGTTTTTATGGGGAGGTGCATAATGATGATGGAAACATGCTTAGAAAGTTTCAGGTTAATCCATTCTACCGTTTGGGAGATATGAACAAAACAAGTCGCTATCCTGAAAATCTACAAGATTCCCTGAGATCCTACAGGATACAAAAAAACACCTACAGGATTGGCAGTGGGTAGTTTTAAAGGGGAAAAATGGAGGTTGGCTTCATCAAGAAGTGTTAAGGAGGTAGGTTGTACATTTCCCCACATTTTCCCAAGTGAAAGGAACATAAAAAAACCCTTATAGTTTGTTGAAAGGATTGCAACATAAGGGAATTGTATACACAAAATTTTTAAATTTGGTATTAGACCTCTACAAACCTCCATCCATCAGAGAAAAATGATAGGGGGAACCCATCAACATAGTAAGGATTCATCAACACCCCCTTATACTAGAGATATTCACAAGTTACAATTGGATGGATCTCCTTGAAAAATTGAGGGGATATGTTGATGAAGTAGCCAGAGATTTGCAGTCAGCTTCAACATGGAGACCTAGAGGTCAAAGAAGCTCCTCTAGAGCTTATCAGTAGCATCAATATCATCAACATCACCATCCAACACCTACACATCAACATCAACTTAGCAACAACATGCAGGTCTCTCCAACAACCATCAAGTAGGTACAGGTATGCAATATGTTAGGTCCCTGTAATACTAGTGATTACCCCATTACTATTGTAGTTGTATCCCTTATTAATATTGTTGAGCCCCTATTATCCCCATATTTTTATTACTGTGCCCCATAAAATCCCTCTATTGTTATTTTTGTGGCTTTATATTATTATTGTTAGGTCAGCTGGGTTATATTGTGACTCCATAGACTCCTATATATAGAAAGGAGGTTTTGTCATTTGAATAATTGAAGATTTGTTCATTTGTGTAATGTAAAGGAGGTTGCCCCCTCAAAGAGGCTGAATTATAAGGCGTTGATCTCTCTTTTCTATCTTTTTGTGAGCTGGTTTCATAACATTTGGTATCAGAGGGAATTTTTTTGGGATGGCCTTAACTCAGATATTCAAAAGTTTGTGGCGGAATGTTTGGTTTTCCAACAAAATAAAGTTGAAACAATTAAGACCCCGATCTATTACAACCTTTATCCATTCCAAGCCAACGTTGGGAGGAGGTTTCAATGGATTTTATCACAGGTTTACCCAAGTTTGAGGGAAAGAGTGTCATCATGGTGGTAGTTCACAGACTTACCAAGTATGCACACTTTTGTGCATTATCACATCCATTTAAAGCTAGTATAGTTTCTACTGCATTTATGGAAACAATTCAAAACTACATGGAAACCCAAAGATTATTGTAAGTGACAGAGATCCCATTTTCACTAGAAATTTTTGGACAGAATTATTTTCTTGTCTTGGTACTCAGTTAGCTCATAGCTCATCTTATCATCCTCAATCTGATGGGCAAACTGAGATAGTAAACAAATGTTTGGAAGGATATCCTCGTTGCTTTGTATCTGATAAACAGACACAATGGGTCAAATGGTTGCCTCTGGCTTGGTGGTATACCACTTCCTTCCATACAGCAACAAAAATGACCCCATTTATGGCACTTTATGGATATCAGCCACCATCCCTCACATCATATTTAAGAGAAAATTCTAAGGTTCAAGCAATGGAACATCAGATCGAACGTCAACAACAAGTCCTCCAACTCTTAAAGGATAACCTCGTGTTGGCACAGAATAGAATGAAACAACAGGCAGATCAACGTCGTAGTGAAAGAAGTTTTGATGTAGGTGATTGGGTATTCCTACAGCTACAACCATGTAAACAAATGTCCCTCAAGCAAGTTATAAGGATAGTAAATTATCACCAAAGTATTATGGTCCGTACAAGGTGTTGCAAAAGATTGGTACTATGGCATACAAATGGGAGCTTCTTGCAGTGTCTTTAGTGCACCCAGTTTTCCATGTTTCATGTTTAAAGAAGGTTATAGGCAACAAGCTCCCAATTCAAACAATATTGCCAGAACTTGACGAGGAAGGAAAAATTATATTGGAACTGGAAGAAGTCACAGAAACAAGAACTCGACAGCTACAAAATCGATCAATTTTAGAGTATCTTATCAAGTGGAAGAACTTATCCACTAAAGATTCCACATGGGAGGATCAGAATTTTATACATAAGCATCCAAAACTACTCAAGCATTGAGGACAACAATTTTTTGAAGGAGAGGGGCATGTTGGGTCCCTATAATACTAGTGATTACCCAATTAATATTGTAGTTGCATCCCTTATTAATATTGTTGTGCCCCTATTATCCCCATATTGTTATTACTGTGCCCCATAGAATCCCTCTAGTGTTATCTTTGTGGCTTTATATTATTATTGTTAGGTCGGTTGGGTTATATTGTGACTCCTTAGACTCCTATATATAGAAATGAGGTTTTTTCGTTTGAATCATCCAAGAATTGTTCATTTATGTAATGTAAAGGAGGTTGCCCCCTCGAACAAGCTGAATTCTAAGGCATTGATCTATATTTTCTATATTTTCTTGAGCTGGTTTCATAATAGAGGTGGTATAACCAAATCATGAAAATCTCCTTGAAATAGACATGCTTGCAGTTGGTGGAATGATTCACTGTTTCGGCTGATTATCCTTTGGCTTGAGCTGGCATATAGTGAGCATTAGTTGCAATTTTGGAGAGTGACTCAGACGTGAATGCAGTTGGGTTGAAAAGGTAGCATCATTAATTTTAGCAATCATGTAACCAATTTCATCGGTTAAACATTTCATTGCTGCCTTTTGACTATGCAATTTAACTAGGAAGAACCAAAAGGTGTCCCAAGTTAAACTTTGGATGCCCACGATTAATCTCTCATTCTTTTCTAATTCATGTTTGCATGTCTGCTCCAATGCTTTAGTTGATGGAAGTTTACTTGGAGTGCATTATGAAATCAAATTAGACGGATAAAGTGTATTATTAATTAATTCAATTAAATTACCAGTCACTAATCTACATCTTGAAGTTGTCCTTTCCGCTTTCATTAATTGAGTTTGCCATTCTAGGAAAATAATTTCCTTGTGTGATTCCAGAATTCGAGGCAGATTTGCAGCTTGTGCTTCATTGGTTTCTTTCCACGAAAGAAATTTTGTTAATGTCTCATCAGCCTGCTCCAAATTTTGCCTTGCGTTAACTGATTTATTAATCATTGATGAATAAATTTCACAGAGGGGCTCAGCAAGAGAAATATTATGACATAGTAATTTTAATTGATTAATCAATGCCTTATTGATCTGGAGAACTTCATATTTGAACTATGCTACTTGAGGAAAACCTTATAACTTTTCTATTTGTTGTGACAGCTGAGCGATTTGTTCATCTTTTGTTTTTCTCAATTGTTCATTCATTGACTTCAGCTTGGCCAAAGCTAGGGATAATTCTTTTTGTTTTTGAACTGCGCTTTGGTCTATCCTCTGCTTCTCCATGAGCAATTGCTCATTTAGCTGGTTATTTAATTGCTATTGTGCTGCAAACTGCTGTTCTAACTGCTTTATTCTCTGCTGTCTCTCGGATACCTGTGCTCCCAATGAAACAATTGTCTGATCTTTTTCTTCGAGTAAATTGCTGACTTCCAATGATTTATCCATAGTAGTTCCGAGTATGCCCTGGAATATTGAGAGAGCTTTGTAAGGTCTTTGGAAGGATTAATTTCCTCTGTCAATACCACATTAGCCATCTCCATTTGTGCAGGTAAAAGAGAATATTGATCAAAATTTCTCTTTCTCCTTTGTCTTTTTACTACAACCTAATGCTTAGGGCTGTAGAAGACATCTAAAGGTGGTATTTCTTCTACATGTAGGATGATTTCATGAGATGGATTTTTTGGAATTATCTGCATATCCTTTTGACTTATGGGTGGGCTGCTGGTTCCTTCAGTTGTAATCGTATTTGTTACTGTCTTGTGACCAGTTGTCACTTCAGACGTGCTAAAGCCTTGTAATGTATCAGTATTGCTTATAATGGAATTAAATTGTTGGAATTCTTTAAGAAGCTTGGGATTAATCTGAGTATCTGTATCCATGAGTTGACTATGTTTTCCCTATTCCTATTCCTATTCTTGTTCGTTTTCTTTTTCGGAGACCTTTTCCACATTAGAGGTCTTATCCGTAATTATTTGTTCATCCTGACTAGATGACTGGACTGTAAGAGTTGTAACTAAGAGGTCTAAAGGCAAAGTTTGTAATCTTTGTTCTCTAAGCCTATTAAATGCTTCCAGTCCTTCATCTTGATATTTGATTCTAGCCAATGATCTAAACTGAAACAATGATTCAGCTAACGAAAATAGATAATCAGAGTCATCCTTGTCCTGGTCGAACTTTGCAAGTTTGGCTTGTTCAAGAAAATTATATGCAACTTTTCTTGGATCATATTGCCTGTTAGGAACTGTGGAAAGATTTAGCATTTGCATTTTTTCTGCCTTCTTTTCTACATGTTTGTAATCATGAAGAGTGAAAACACCACAACGTAAAGGGAATAAAGTCCATACTTGTTTCTTGGAATTTATAAGAGCTTTAGATGTCCCATCTATTGTTATTTGATAAGCCAATTCACGAGCTAATAGTTAATCGAGCACATACAAGGGAAGGACATGGGGTTTTGTAAGGCTACCAAAAAGCCTTATATAAGTGAATTTTTCCTCCCCAAACCAATTACCTACTACTTCCAAATCTATTTCTGCTTCTGGTGATATCTTGGGAGTAGGCTTATCAAAAATAGAGTAATAAATAGGCAAAATAAAGCTATTGCAGATTTTATACAAATGATTTTTGTAATTAGCCTTCCATAACTACTCATGATAGATATGGATTGGTTTAAGGTCTGCAGGGGTCCATCTCTACCTGAGAAATGGAAATTCAGAATTGAAACAAACAGTGTCCATAATGAATGCACTGTAATAGAATGGGGGAATGGTCCTAGTATTTTGATATGCATTTGTTCTATACTCTAGAATTGTTGTGGCTAGTTTATCAGATAAAATATTGGCCCAATACATCACATAGCCATTGATTGCAGCCTCCATTAGAGGGATCATTTCTATAGTGAACTTAGTAGAGTAATGTATTCCCCACATTCTAGACATCATAGCTTCGGCATAATAGTAAGGAGAAGCAACCGAGTCTACAAAGTACTTACCCAATGATTCGTGCTTGTGCTTCTCAAGAAATGTCTCCATTGCTTAATCGAGGCTGATTCTAACTCTCTTTCCTTTGCAAACACTTCTAGGAATGCTTTGTTGTACTGCTTCTCAGGATCAGGTAAGTCATACATCTTCCTTAGATTATCTCGCTGAAATGAGCCGAATACCCTTACGTCATTTGTGCAAAAGGCTCTATTTGTAACTAGAATTTTTTCCACCACCCATCTCATGACGTCAGTATATGGGAGGACATTAGCTTACGCTGCTATTCTCTGAAGAAAGGAGCATGCCACCTCTTTAAGAGTTCCTTTAGACTTATCAGTTGAATTAGCCGTGGCCTCTTTTGATAATTCTTTGGGCTCTTCAACTTCAATTAGATTATAGATACTTTCCCAGCTAGTGTTTCTGAGTCTGAGACACGTCGCATCTGATATTAATCCCTTTTTACTTGGTCCTGGGTCTTTTACTGGAGGAGCTGCTATAGCAAACTTCTTTTATTTTTTCCCCAATTTTCTTCAGATTTCTGATTTCAGTGGAATTCTGCACAAGCGATTGAAAAACCATGATACAGAGAAATGCTGCTACAGACCAATATGATAATGAAAAAGAGTTAAGTTGATCAACAATTGATAATGGAATATAGTTAAAGATTGTCGCAGAGAAAATCTAAAGAAAGGATCTACCATTAGCTGCTTCATTGAAATGCCATTTAACCTGTCAATTGTGGTAAAGAAGGTTTTAAACACCCATCATGTCGTTTATATGCCAAATGATTAATTCAAGCATGCCTTAGATTTATTTGATGGATGATCAGTGATAAATAGTAAATCGGTGATCGGGAACGTCAAGGGAAAGGCTTTAACACTTGCTTTAAATATCTTCGATATCCAAAAGGTGATACAATGCATGCAAACCATTTTAAATATACTTTTTAGATGTGCACCTAATTAATATATCGCAATCGGGAATGGACTCGGGCTTTATTGTTTTGTCAATGTGATTTCATCGATTGCCGATTGTGATATGCTTTATCGCATTAGAGAAATTAAGGGGCTACATTATATGGTGCTCGGCACTTGGCTTCTCTGGTTTTTGATTGCTATTGCCTTTTTGGATCGGAGAGAATGGATAAGGTTTATGGTGGCTTTGCGTATGTTTCCTTTGTTATTGTGATATGTGATCTTCCGATCGCTTTATTGCAATAACAAAGAGTTTTATAATATTTTTAAAGTCAAACCTTTATTTTCATTCAAAAGGCTTTTAAAATGATTCATTTACCTTAAGCCTTTTAATAAGGGTTTTTCTTATGATGGGTTAATACCGATTTTATTTATGAACACACCATTCTTATCTAAGTTGAATTAAAGGGACCCATTTTTTTTTTTTTTGTAAGCTTGGTAGGACTCTCTATTTTCATGTCCATTACACACCCCACTACGGGGGAAGGGTAGCCCAAGATTTGAACCCAAGACTTCCGGTTCAGTGAGACTTCATTTCCATGGCCATTGCCACTTGAGCTACCCCCTATGGACTAAAGGGACCCATTTCTTATTTAAATTTCATGTAAAGATTTTTTAAGAAATGGGGGGTTGTTGTTTAGCACAACTGGTTTCCACGCAATGTAGAAGGTTGATCAATGTACCATTTTTCTCCAGGCCCAATAAGGATGCGTTAAAATAGTAATAATATAATAGTATCGTTTGTGATACTATTAGACGAATGCCACAGGTGAAAATTCATGACATGGTTTCCTCGCTCTTCAACTTGTTTCCCTTCGAACTTTGGAATGTCTAAGGGGAGCTTGGTGGGAATTGCTGGCCAATTTTGGCCATGCGCGATCGCATCATTGGTTGACTTAATTAAATCCAGTAGGTTTAATGAATCTAAGAACAGGATCTGTGAGTTATATTCCATTGTGAAACGATTTTGCATAGTGATTTCTAAAGGGGTCCTTTGTGGGGAAGTTTCAAGAGAACTACCTTAGTGGGTGTTTCGCAGAGTGTATGGAGGAGTGGTGTGTGGGCATCCAAAAAGGGTAGCATGAGGGGACCCTTGTGGGGTGGTGAAGGGTTGACTTTGATGCAGATGGGTCCTAAAAAAATATGCACCAATAAAGGAAAATACAACAATGGTGGTTGTGTGACGTCCCTTATGCCTAAATGGTGGGAGGTTTAAAAAATGTCTAGATCGAAAGGGAGCTGTGGAGTCAAATATGGTGTCGATTAGAGTGTGTGGTACATTGTGTATGGTGAGGGTAGGAGATAAATATCAATGTAATAAAATTACATACATAAAACATAAGTGAAAATAAAAATGGTTACTCTCCTTTTATAATTAAGTTATGTGATCAATCAAACAAAAAATGGTTTTCATTTGTTCATATGATAAAAAATCCTATTCATACCTAATCATCCTTTCCACTCTGCAAATAAATGGGCCTTGTAGAGATATGTTTTGATGGGTCTTGGCGAAATGTCCTGAGAGAACAGAAGACGCCTTCCAGCAGCCGAATAATCAACCAAGGTAATGGAAATTTGGCTCAAGTGTTTCCTACACCGTCACATATATGGAAAGGATACCCTATATTTTTTCCACTAAAGTACCTTCGTCCCCTACGAGCATTTGATTCTTTAGCTTCTTTGTAGTCAATTACCAATACCAAGAACTAGATGGGCCGGGTAGCCCTAAAGAGTAGCACACACATTGGACATAAGCTAAACCCCCTCTAAATCAAGTCTCTGTCATGCTCCATTATTCTTTTCCATGGGATTATTGAAGGATTTTAAGCTCCTTAAAAAGTCAAAAACTATGTTTCAAATGTGTAACATGACCATGCTTCCGTATGTGATGTCTACCCCCAATGATCCTAACCTGAACTAGAAATTTTTTGGTGGTCATTGTGGGGAAGCTTAGTTGGTTCAAGTTATGGTTTTTTAAGGAGTCTTAATTCACTTCTGAACTGATTTGGTAAGAAAAAGTAAACTAAATACACAAATCTCTAGAAACTAGATACCTTCTAGTACAAAGCTTATAGAATCTTAGTGTGTGATGCAAGTGAACATACTAATTCTGATAAGATGCAAATATTTGGCAATCCTTTACAATATCCTTCTAATTACACTAAGTGTTGAGTGTTCCTTGTACTGAGAAAATAAATATGGTGTGGATCATGGGCCACTTACTCTTTTCCTAATAAACTATGTGAATTTCAACAAGGGAGATGGAAATTCTAATTCTTTAAGAAGATTTTCATATGCAAACCCAAGTTCTTCTAAGAGATGCAAGAGTATTAGAGATTACCTAATTTCTATAATAACACTTTCTCCTAGTCCCATAAAATGAAAAAATGATTTCTTTGGTTAGTAGTAAGATTTGTGGATGATGGGCCACTTACTTATTTACTAATTAAGCTATTTGATTTGTGAAAAATGTTAGCAAACAGTTTGGAAAACATATGTGGAATTTGGCCACTTACTCACCTCCCTAATTAAGCTATGTGTGTATCACAAATACAAGTGAAAAAATACTCTAATTTCTCCACTAATTGGGGTTAGTAAAGCAACCCGACAAATTGAACAGATAATAACAAATGTAGAGGTGAAGGAAACTCAATAAACGCTGCCAATCACTTGCAAAAAGAGAAAATAGAAGGTTGTTTTTACTTTCTAGTGACCATGCAGGTTTAGCCAAACATATTCATGCACATGAGTTTGTCAAAGAAAAAGCTGCACTGACAAGTACAAAAAATGAAAACTTAATTCTATGGGCTCAAAGTAGGTCACATAGATCCTACAAGAATTCGAGAGAAGTGTTGAGCACCTTGTAGAGTGGTTATGTAGAGAAAAGATGCTATAAACACAACCTTTAGATTAAAGAAAAGACAACAATATGGTCACCATTCATATGGTAGTGTTTTTCTGACAACTGTGTACAGAAGGACACCTATTTAATAGTTAGTTGTTCCTGGCCAAGGATCACAAACATAATTGGTGTTGTTAGTGAACATACTTGGATAAAAAAAGCATTGCAAATAGTGAAAAGAATGCATATGAAAAAATACACTAAAACAAAGAGATAAATATACAAACAACGCTTAATGGAGAAAACAAGTCAACAAAATAATGGAAAAAACTCCCTTTATTGAATGCTGGTGGTAGAGGTTGAATAAAATAGATGAATCTTAAGCACTTTAAGAGAATTATTTGAGTTATGGTCCTCAAAAATCCTCGTTAAGATGGGTTATTTTCCGCAATCTCTTTGCAAGTTTCTCCTCTCTCTCAAACAAGTATGTAGGCTCCCCATTGGTGGAATCTTCCTCTCTCACTAAGATGATGGATTACCTGGAAGTAGTATGGCCAGCATGCCAATGCTCTTACCTTCTTTGGATTCAATAACGGAATGTTTGTTTTCTCTTATAGAAATTTGCTCAGCATAACAATGTCTCATGTCTTGGTTCTCTCATGACCTATTTATATAAAAAAAATTGAGTCCTTCTTCCCTCTCATGGTTCATGCATAAAAATGACTCATGAGTAGGACAAGATGATTCCATTGCGGGCTGAATTTATTCAAGGAAAATCAAATTTGACTATCCTGAATTGAGATCCTATTAGGGAATTGCCTCCAAGTTTGTGAACTGTTCCCAAATTCGTTGAGTCATCCATTTCTTCAACCACATGACTTTCGAAGGAAATTGCACACACGCGGGGCTATTGAAGAAATAGTCGCGACATCCCCAATTTTTTAGCCTTGTAAACATTGGACCTTAGGAGAAACTAATTTTTTTAAACTTCATGATGTCTTCAGCTGCAAAATATTCACTTGTGCATTTTGCTGGACGTCTTTTAGCATCTTGTGGATTGTGAAAAAATGTGTATGATTTTATGTTGTTAACAACATGCATGGTATGTTGTTTCAATATTATGTTTTAGGTGCAATATTTATAGAAAGGTAAGTCATAAGGTATGATGAGAATGTATCTTCACAAATGGTTCATGCATATGAAACTGATTTGTATTCATGGTTCCTATGATGAAATGATGCACTTACTAGTAAGAAAGTATTTTATCCTTTAGACATGATGAACTTCTTGATTCTATGCAATTACTTAATATTGATCATTGATATACTAGTATACTTGATGTTTATCTAACATCTATCATTTTGGATATCTTGATTCCATAAAGAAGGCTAGCACCTTGATTCTAGTAGATGGTAACCTGATGCTATTTGTATTGTTTGTGAAAAGCATGGTAGCCATGCTGATAAAAGTATAACAGCGAGATTCATATTCAAGATCTTTGTTGACCATGGTTATGTTTTGATGTGCTTAGTAATTATGGCATATGTAAAAAGTGAATGCCCTGACCTGATGGATTGAATTATGTGACAAAGAAGTAGTGTTGTGATCATACTCATATTAAATATTTGAATCTAACCCTTCATAAAAGATTGATGTCATGATGTGATGGTTAAATAGTTGATGCTGACATGTTATGACCATGAGCGATATATGTATTTCTTTATGATATAACATATATGATGATGCATGACAATATTATAATAAGGTTGATGACTTGAATAAATATGATTGAAGTGGACTCCCATTCAAAGGGATATTATCTCAATAAGATCCCTACTCCTATTATCATTTGCATTATATGTATAGAAGACTCCTCATTGTTGAAATGTGATTTATGGGCATGAATAGAAAATATTTGACATTGTTGATTTGCAGCAAAGTTTTGATATGAGAACAAAGAATTTTTCCTTACTCTAAGCCTTAGTTGCACAGAAGCAGGCTTACAGGTGTGACAATATCCTCTCAACCACATAGAATTAGGCTCAAGGGTATTACTATAGTCTCCCAACCACACAGAGGAAGGCCTATGGGTGCGAATATGCCCATAGGACACAAAAGTGACGTTTTATGCATATAATCAGAAGTGCACCTGAAGGATGTCAGTCCTACAGATATGAAGGAGACAACAGAATGTTCTATGAGCAAGGAAGTTTGAATCTTTACAATAATATAAATATATAAACTTATATTAACAAAGTAAACATTGAAATGGGAATTATAAACTCAAAACGGGAACTGTAGCCAAAAAACCACAAAAACAACATGAAAAACAATGCTAAAAATGAAAACTTTGTATTCTAGAACGATTTTTTTTAGGTTTAATTTTCAACATATTTAAAAAATGGAAATAAAACCAAATTTTTTGTGCAAAATAAATGAAAAAGACACATGAATGTTTTTGGTAGAATAACATTTTTCCAAGGTATAATTTCAACATTTTATTAATAATGATGATAAAGATAAAATAATGGGATCCAAAACACATTAAAATTCCACCATTTTTCATCCATGTTGTTAAACATATAATAACATGATACTAAACATCGATAAATTCTAATTGTTTTCAACCATAACATTAAAGATTAAAAAAAAAATATGGAAAATTTAAAACCATAGGATTAAAAAACTCTAAGTTTTCAACACATTTAAACCATGAAATTATGAACAAATTACATTACTAAATTAATCAAAATGTCAATACCTGTAGATTGAATGAAACATAAATTATATCTCTAAGTTATTGTTGCATTGTAAATATTCTGAATAATAAAACTTGTCATAATTAAAACATATAATCCAACAAACATAAAACTGAATCATAATTCATTTAACATCATATGGAAATCAATTTTTTATTTCAAGATACGATGCAAACATCAATTATATAAACTCTCTTAGACAATTGTTAAAAATCAATCATATTTTTTGGCACACCATGAGAATTCACATCTTCATATGAATGACTGGATGCAAATGAAGATGTTCCATATTCTTCTCTTTCATCAACTAGTGCCGCGTTTTAGTCCACATGCATGCCCACCCTTTCAAGTTTCAAAATTCTTCTAGATCCACGACTGGTTTTAGTAGAATCTCATCTCAACACTATTTCTTTTGGTAACAACCTCTTCAGAATCTCTATCATCTTGAAGCAAAGAGTTCCTCTCGTTGTTAAATTGAAGTCATAAACAAGTATGTCAACATGCTCAATTTTAAAAGGTTTGTGCTGTGAGGATTTATATTTGTACCCTTCCTTTTTCTTTTTTCGCCAATTTTTTTATCAACTACTATCTTTGGCTTGTACACACCATTGAACGGGTGTGTATTTGTGGCATACCAATGTACTTCAACACCTGAAACATCTTTATTTTTTGTAATGACCTTTCTAACCTTAACCACCCAGAATGGATAGCCATTGGCATCTCCATCTACTAGCATTGTGATCATGCAACCCTCCTTAATATCTTGTATTGAACCCGTGCAAAGGTCTTCCATGGCTTCACATTGTGTACGAGATCTTTTGGAAACAATATACATTTATCTTTCCTCTACCTATGAAGAATTAATAATACCTTGAAATTGTTGTTGTTCAACAATGTTTTCTTCCTCATGTTCATTTCACACATTTTGTGGTCAAATAAATGGAGTTTTCAAAGGTATATATTCATTTGTTTTTCTTGAAATAGTATCACTTTGATCATTAAAAAAAGACCCCCACCAAAATAAATCAACAATATCAAAGTACTCATATGTATATCTAATACATTATTTAATTTTTTCTAGGTAATGAGAATAATTTGTATCTCTATTATGTGTGTGTGCATTGTGAACTTCGGCAACTGATTGTAATAACAATATATTTGACATAAATATTGGATGATTTAGGAAGAACTTAAAAAATTTGAAACCTAATGATGACGCCCATTCTGCAGTAGTAAAATATTTCTTGCCCCATATTAGTGTTTTCTCATCAATTTTTTTGATACGAAATTGATGTTGGAAGCTAATGTCATTAAGTTATTCAATGCATTTCTCCTCACCATGTGATCCTATAATAAAACTTTGAATGTCAACAGTTTCTTCCAATACATGAAAAATAGGCTCTGACATGTATGATTTCTTAATACATTCAATTAATGGTGGCAAGCTCCCAACATCCTTTCTCCTCAATGTGACTGAAAAATGACTGAACATCTGATCAATATGGTCATGAGTGTGCCCACCAAGAGGGAAACCAGCCTTTACTTTTTGAAAAATTATCAATTCAAAAAGCATGTTTAGATATCCAAAAACAATTTGATAATTGTTTTCACAAGTGTTGTCCAATTCTAGATACAAAACTTCAAGAAGATTACCTAACCAATGAGAAAGAACATCATGAGTTATGGTTATTGTCATATTTGCATCATTATGAATATTTGGAGCTTTGAACTATAATCTTGGCAAAATTTTCCCATTGAATACCATACAATCGACCAAGTGATACTGAATAAAATTTTCCTCCTGTAAATTTTTGGGTGTGCGAACAAAATGTGGTAGACGTGTTTTCTTGTCATCCATACCATCAATTATCACACCAAAATATTTATTTTGATTATCATTACACTTCTTTCGATGCTTGTAAAACATTTTCCTTTCACTTGTTTTGTTGTTCATAATGCTCTTTAAGTGCTTTGATAATGGAATCTACACAACATAAAAGAAAGTCATTAATAAATACATTTTCATAGTTGATGAGTATAAAATTTTAAAAATTAATGATATGAATGCTTACCCCATTTCATGGCTTCACAAAGAGAAGCATGTGTACTTCAAAAACCCATCCTTGCCTTCTTAGGAATACAAACATTGTTGAATTATTTCTCCATATCTTGACAAAATATTGATATGTAATAAATTGACCATTTCCTTCAACACCTTCTGCATATTCTTTATATAAGTTGTAGATCTCTCGTCTTGAGAAGTTATCTGGAATATGTATTGTATCTCTATTTATAATACACTCTCCATGCTTTGAAAGTAAGTCTTTCATCCATGACATTGAAGTATTTGATAATGGCCCAAACTGTCATTTATGATGTACTCCTGAATGAAATGTGGGATCCTTTTCCAACTTGTCTTTGATTCTTGACGGATGAAAATTACCCATTGAATGAAACATTTTGAAATCCTTTCTATAGATAAATAAAGACACAATATTATAATCATGACCTAAAAATATAGATGGCATGCACCCCACTAAATGTAAATTTTGCATGCTTTTATTCATTGACAAATATCTTTTCCTTTTCTCCAATGAAAACTTGAAATCCATATGTTTCAAGAAATCCTTTTGACAAAATTCACTTGAAATGAGAGCACTAATAGAAATTCTTCTCATTAGATATTTTTCTCTACTTCTTTTATAACTAGAACATCTTGGATTGATATGAAGAGGTTTGCTCCTACTCCTCTATACAATATTTGTTGGCAATGTCTCCATCATCAAGTCATCATTTGTATAAGAATTTTCAACATAATTAGGATGAACATTATCCTCACTATGATCATTTGTGCTTTTGAAATAATAACTTGGAGGATATGCTTCATCTTGCCCTTCGTTAGTGCTACCCTCATAGTCCTTAGAATTAGGACTAAATGGAAAATTTGACTCGATGTTTATTGGATATTTTTCATCAGGTGCATTGTCAATGCTACTAACATAGTCCATAGGATTAACACTACATGGAAAATGTGACTCTTTACTTACTAGAAATTATTCATCCTACCCTTTGTCACTACTACTCTCATAGTCCTTAAGATTAGGACTAAGTGCTTCATACTACCCTTCATCATTGTTGCTCTCATAGTCCTTAGGATTAGGACTAAGTGCTTCATCTTTCCCTTCACCACTGCTACTATCATATACACTAGGATTAGGACTAAGTGGAAAATGTGACTCTCTGTTTACTAGAAATTCACAATCATTCCCTTTGGCACTACTTCTCTCATAGTCCTTAGGATTAGGACTAAGTGGATAACATGACTCTCAGTTTATTGGAAATTCTTCATCCCAGCCTTCATCACTACTACTCTCATAGTCCATAGGATTAGGACTAAGTGGAAAATATGACTCTCAATTTATTGGAAATTCTTGATCCTCGCCTTCATCACCGCTACTCTCGTAGTCCATAGGATTAGGAATAAGTGGAAACTGTGACTCTCAATTTATTGGAAATTATTCATCCTAGCCTTCATCAATGTCGCTCTGATAGTCCATAGGATTAGGACTAAGTGGAAACTGTGACTCTCGATTTATTGTAAATTCTTCATCCTGGCCTTGATCACTACTTCTCTCATAGTCCATAGGATTAGGAATAAGTGGAAACTTGACTCTCAATTTATTGGAAAATCTTCATCCTAGCCTTCATCACTACTAATATCATAGTCCATAGGATTAGGACTAAGTGGAATATTTGACTCTCTATTCATAGTGAAATAATTTTTATTATATTCATCAATATGAATAGAGTTGTTACATGATGAAGATGTTGATGCTTCACAGAGCGAAACTTCACTATTAGAAGAATCCATGTCTTTCAAATAGAAGAGGTTGAATGATACAAATGCACTCTCTCCTAATAATAATATATAGCTTAAAGAATGAAAATTTCCCTCCAAAGTTTCCCTCTAAATTTTTACGCCGAAAATTTTCCATCCAAAAATTTGTTTCATGTATTTCCCTCCAAAATTTTCTTCTACAATTTATTGAAAATTTTTAACTAAAATTTTGTTATGAAATTAATCTTTTAAACTAAATCCTTAAATTAAAATTGTAAGCTAAATCTTTCACCTAATTTTTTTTTTACTTAAACTATATAACATTTACTAGATAATTGAATATATTTTCAATTTTTATTATATCTTCCATCACACATTTGAAATAAATTACTATATCCTCATAACACGATTTATATGTTGAGTTTTTATAATAAAAAAATTAATACCGCATTCCCCATGCGGTAAAACAATTCTGTAATGTTCACTTTATCATAAATTAATATATCACCATAACACGATTTATATGTTAAAGTTTTTATAAAAAAGAATTAATACCACATTCACCATGCAATAAAACAGTTTGGTAATTTCCGATATATCATAAATTTCATTATCATTGTTCCTCACAACACATCAAGTCTTTTCGAGGTTCGTTAAAAGACTTGGAGTGATTTTGTGGAGAAACTACATTTTTATCGACAACATATTCAATGGAAGATTATTGCATTTGAAAGGTGTAATAGCCCTAGTGAAAATTCCATGTAATAAATGTTAAAAGAAATAACCATGGATGATTGGGACATGTATTCCAAACTAAATGTTGGGCAAGACATCTTAGGGGTGTTCATTTGATTTTTCATGGCTAAGGAAATTGGCAAATGCAATGGCTAAGGCATTAAAGAGGTAAATATCTATTTGGCACATTTATTTATGAAAATAATGGAAATTAGGAGAAAAGGAAGGTGAAAGGTCACAGGTTGCATGTGAGGAGGAAATTGAATGAAAATAATGGAAAATGAAGAAAATAGGGGTCTCATTAATAAAAAGTCTTATGAGGATCAGTGGGCAAGACTTGGTTGGTTTAGTTTTGGAGCTCTCTCATTATTCTCTCTCTATCTTATACTCTTGGAGACTTAGAGTTTTCTCAGAGCACTCTTGAAGGGTGTGGCATGCTTGTATTCTTGGAGCAAGAAGGAAAAGGAAGGACATGAAAGCGCAAGAAGGCATCGACATCAACAACTACATCATAGTTTCTTGTAGGTATCGAGTTGAATGTATGATTTATTCACTAGTTTTGACATGCATGGCACATGCATGTGGTTTCTTGGTTGTGATCTATCATTGGCATGGAGGATTGCCTGGATTGATAGTGGATTTCCTAGCCTTACCATTTCTTGGATAGCCATGGTGATTATGGGTTTACTTTCATTGCTTTGTTTTGGTTGGTTCTCATTTTTCCGTAGCTTGGGTTGAGTTACTAGTCCTAGAAGCCCTGGTTGAGAAAACGCTCTGGAAGCCCTATAATAGGTTGGGTTGAGTTACTAGTCCTGCAAGCCGTGGTTGGAAAAACACTCTAGAAGCCCTGGTTGAACAAATGCTCTGTAAGCCCTATAACAGGTTGGGTTGAGTTACTAGTCCTGGAAGCCCTGGTTGGACGAACACTCTAGAAGACCTTGGTGGGTTGAGTTACTAATCCTAGAGGCCTTGGTTGGACAAATGCTCTGGAAGCCCTTTAGAAGCTATGGGTTGAGTTACTAGTTCTAGAAGCCTTGGTTGGACAAACACTCTGGAAGCCTTGGAATGTTTGGATGGAGACCAATTTGATGATGGTATTTGGTGATGTCTGGTCGTGAGGTGGAGCCACTATTTGATGGGTTAAGGTGGGTGGCCTCTGGAAGCCCTGGATGAGTTTTGATTGATGTATTCTCTGAGATCTCACATTCATGCTTGGAATATGGCACGAGGATGATTGGATGAAGAGAGACTTGGCTCAACCAATATATAGTTTGATGGAACGTGGTAGTCCCATCACCAGTTTGTTCATTGCATTTAATAATGAAAAAAATCATTCCCTTGACTTTCATGTGTAAATGTATAGATGTATATATGGATTTTGATGGTTGATATGTTTAATGTATTTTTATTCCTATTATGATGTTTACATGCACATTTACCCCGGAATTTGTTACAGAGTTGTATTAGAGCATGGTTCAAACAGTTGGACCGAGTGGGCTCTATCATAGGTAAAATGGAGAACAAAGGTTAAATTTTATATCTTTTTATCATATTTTTTATAACTTTTCTCCTGTGGAATATTAGAAGTTTAAAATTTGTCCACAATTAAGGTAAATCCCACTGATAATGTGGTAAAAATTTCAGATAATGGTTCACAATACTTTAGGAATTATGATCTGAGGAAGATGACTTTCCTAGATGCACCTTTAAATAGATCACGTTGGCATTTCTACAATAACTTTTCTTCTGTATGCTTTCAGAAGCTGAAAAATCATCCACATTGAGGGGAAATACCAATGATTATGTGATAGAAATTTCAAATATTGGGTCGCAATATTTTAGGAGATATGAGCAGAGGGAATTGAGCCTTCTGAATGCTTCTAAAATCAAGTCTCAAACAGGTCACGCTAACATTTTTGTTATAACATTTATTCTAGGAACTCTCAGTAGCTGAAATTGTTTCCACAATGAGAGGAAATCCCACTTATATTTTGGTAAAAATTCAAAAATTTATTCACTATATTTTAGGAGATATGATCAGTGTAAATAGAGATTTATGGATACTCTTAGAATTGTGCACCTAATAGGATTGTGTTGGTACTTTGTTATAACATTTCATCTATGAAATCTCTGAAGCTAAAACTTGAACCATCGTCAGGAATAATTCCACTGATCATATTGTTCAGTTTCCATAACTTGTACTATTACAGTTTAGGATATATGCATTGAATCATTCACTATATTAGTTTGCATGCAAAGTGTTTGATGAAATGCTTAAATGGTTCAATGCTTAATTGCATAAAAATTGTTTGATAAAATGCCCCAATGGGTATGTTGTTTATGGATGGGGATAATATTGATGTGTAATATTATTTCTGTAGTTGATATATTCTTACTTTTATGCAAATAGTTTTCTATATTAGTTTGCATGTAAAGTGTTTGAATAAATGTTTACATGCAAATGTAATGCTATAGCAGTTGTTTGTGGAAAATGTAAAAGTATGGTAATTTTTTGAAGCAAATGCTATTTTTTTCTTGGATGGGATAGTATTGTAGTATGATAATCTGTATTTAGTTGATCTATGCCTATTTGCATACAAATAATTTGAAGATTTGCATGTAGGGAATTTGCAAGGTTGCATGCAAGGAATTTGAAAAATTGCATGCAAGGAAATAGGAAAGTGGCATGTTTTTAGTTATGATGTTACAAGTGGAATAAGTGATATATTGTTTACTTAGTATCATACAAATGCATGAGAAATAAAAATCAATTTATTTTAAACTTTGGTTAAATTTAATAGAGCTTTGCAGATCCCATTTCCATAATTGGACATTGGAGATCAAGCCATTATGGTAGCTTCCTCCTTCTACCTTAGTGTGGACCATGGATAGTAAGGGGGTATGCTTATAGGTTGTTAGTATTGGTGAATGCTGATTTCAAATTAATAGAGATGATGTCTTTATTTTTGGAACATGTGACTTATTCTGTATGAATTACATGTCGCTTAAATGCTGATTTCATGATACATACTTACATCCCTGTATGTTAGGTTACATTTTTGAATATTTGATTACATGCATCAGCCTTATAGGTTGATTACAAGAACTAATCGATTATGTTCGACTACACGTGGTTATACCTATTAGTAGTTGGTTGGCATTGCTTATGCATATTTTTGGTTGCAAGTGGCAATGTGTACAATGGAGTAATCATTGTTTTCATACATAAGATCATTGTTTGTGTAGTTGATAAGGTCATGCCTTGATGACTGGACTTTAGCTAGAATGATGTATGTATGGTTTGGTACTCATTTGTTATATATCTCTATACAGTTGTTATGCATGTATGGTCTTGGTTATGATTATGCGTGTATAGTCGGTAAAACATACCTTATGAAGTCATTGTATGCAATTTAGTTCATCATGGTGCTATTGGATGTTATGATGCTAATGTGTTGGTTGAGATAGAGTACGAGATGTATAACATTATAATGAGGTCGCAACATTGGACTTTGGGGTAAGAGTAGATCGTCATACATGTATTGTATGTTCGACATGCTGGTATGTAAGTTAAGGATTTTTATATGCACTAAGTTTATATATATTAGGTTTATGTACATGTCTTTCGATGTTATGGTTACATTCATGATAGATGTTGGTTGATTCGTGTAGTTATATGCACATGTGTTGGATAGTCAAGAATGATAGTAACTTGTAGTAGTGTGCATTGCTATTGTTGTTTTATATTAAATAACATGATGATTATGCTATATGTTGCTGATGAGTATGTTATAGGTTAACTTATTGATCGCTATATGACAATTAGCTTGATGATTCAGTTTTATGTTATTGATGAGCATAATATATAGCTTATTGTTGTTATATATTATTAGCTTGATGATTAGGGTTAATTCATTGAGATATTGATGTTATAATTTGGATTGGTCATATGCGTGATGGTTATGTTCATTGCCTTGAAGATCTTGATATTATATGTATTGTGTTAACCTGGTTTGACATATGCAGATGGTTATGGTTGTGATACTCAGGTATGAGCTGACATATTTTTGATATGGTCTCGTACTAATCTAGACTGATCATACATATGTGATTATTATGCATGAATGGAAAGTGCTTATGAGCTTGTAATATGAACATGATAGTTAGTTACCGTTATGAATATCATGATTTATGTTGACATGTTGGAAAGTTATATCTCGCTAACTAGATTGATTATGCAGACATGATAGCCTCCCCTGAGGTACACTAAGGTATGAGTTTGCTTATGTATTATACTTGGTGTTTCATAGTTGATTATGTCATCTACTTGGTATTTGAGTGTTTGGTGCCTATTATGTCATCTAATTGATTTATTTAACATGGTATGAATGTTTGATGAATTGCATAATATGAGTATGCGTTCAAATGATCTTGTTTTAGGATGTCGGTACTAATACATATGTCTTAAAACAGTTGATAGGTACTTGCGTGTAGTAGGTGATAGTTTTAGTATTATGCCTAGTGACCAAGAGTTGACTATGGATTATGACAAGATGATTAGTCTTTGCAAAGGTTGATTTCAAATTGATAGATATGACTGTCTTGATATTTGGAACATGTGGTTGAAATGTGTGAGCATGATGCAGGGAGTTGCATGGCAAGAGAAGTTGCCATGAAATCTTGAAGAAGGCTCAGGTTGAGCTTTCCGTGGGAACCATGGGGATTGAGTCATGGTGTTTGTTTTTAGTCTTGTGCTTTTGGTCTTTTATGAATTTTTGAGCTTTATTTGTGGCTTTTATTATGTCTAGTGTATGGCTATACCACTTGGTTTGCATAATCATGTTGTTATTGGTTTTTATGGTCTTCTTCTTGTTTGTTTATTGTCTTGCCTTTTTTATGTTTTGAGTCTTGGGAATCGGTTGGGAGAGAGGAAAGTTGATGGAAATTGGGAGAGATTTGTGGCACCTAACCGATGATATAAGACCCAGATGAAGATTTGTGCATGAGTAAGCAGAACGAAAGGTAAGACTATGACAATTGGTTGGATCGGTTGGGTCCATTGTGCTAAATGGACAGTAGCAGTGCACACACAAGAAATGTAACTAGAAAAGGTAAAGTAAATGGATTGATGGTGTCATATTCTTTGGATAGGTTGGGAACTATTTTTCTCAATGCTTGTGCATAAATAAGGAAGTTCTCTTAACCTAGAGCTTATGTTATCTGGTAATTATTTTATGATCATGATTATGTTGAAGTTTACATATGTATATATCTATGTATGTATGTCGTTGTCTAACAGGATCATGATTGTTTTATGCTAACATTTATATATGTATGTATGTATCCATGTATCTATGTTACTACCTAACAGGGTTTTCATGGATCATTCTTGTGGAGGAATGATTTCTTATGCAAGAGAAAAACATGGAGAGGTCCCTGGTCTTACGAGGAATTAATTGGGAAGAATAGTCATGACAAATATACGAGGTTAGTGTCATGTGAACATGATTTGATATTGTATACTTGTATTATGCCTATGCCTATGTTATAATAGGTAATCTTGAAGGATACATCAACAAAGTGAAATTAGTGTGGTTTGCGGCATGCTAGGATAAGCATAATGAGATACGAGAAGCAAGGTTTATCAGTAAGGACAATATGGTTTTGGTTGTGTGGTACTATTGTTATACATATGTTGTATATGTTGTAAATGTTGCATCTTTGATGTGTGAACTTGTGGTGTTGTGTATACATAGCATGTGTACATGTTATTTTTGCAATGTTATGTACAAGATGGTACAAATAGGGTTGTGTGAATATTGCATATGGGGTGTTGTATAAATGTTGTATTGTCTTCATGATGTATATGTGGAATGTGTGCATGTGGTGCTATGCGCATATATGATATGCAGTCTTGTGTACAAATGATGCTATGTACATGTTGGATATGCAGTGCTATGTATGCTTGGTGTTGTGTGCATGTTTTACATATCGTGCTATGGTGTTGGGTGCATGATTGTACAAGTGGTGCCATATGTGTGTGGTGCTATGTACACATTGTACAAGTGGCATCATTTTCATGTAGTATTATGTACATGTCGTGCATATGGCGTTGTGTACATGTCATGTTGTGTACATGTCGTGTGTGGGGTACTCTATACATGTGGTATTGTGTATGCATTATATAGTGGCATAGTGTACATGTGGCATTGTCTACACATTGTGTATGTGGTGCCATGTACATGTGATGTTGTACACATGTTGTGCAGGTGGTGCAATGTATAGGTGGTATTGTGTACATGTTGTACATATGGTACTGGTGTACGTGTGTTATTGTGTGAATGTCGTCGATGTTGTGTTATGGGCATGTTATTATGTATATGCATCATGTAGTCATGGTATTGAGACGTGTGTACTTGTTGTGTAGTACTTTGTGTAGGTACATGCATTGTGTGGTATCTCACATTGGGTATAGATGGATGCATTGTATTGTATACACTGGGTGTAGGTGTATGTGTTGTATGTTAGGTGTATATGCATGTATTACATGGTGTGGTATGTCGTGTGGTCATATATGTGTGATGAACACTATGCATATGTGCACATGGTTGAGGACAAGGCACTGAATGTTTGTCTCGTGTGGCAACCAATCCAATCTATGTACACAAAGAACAAAGGTAGAAGTAAGGATCGATGAAGGATAAGTATTGGTATTGTGTTTCGGTTTTAGTATGCATGTGATTTATGATTCTAGTCCATGATGACTACATGTGATCTATAGATTTTATTTATGATGGTTACATGTCATTTATGATTTTGATGGTTATGTTTGAGCTTACCTGATGTAATATTTTTAGACATTTTGACTTGGTCAAATATGCCAGTTTGACTTATTGTGACAGGAAGAAAACGAGATTGATAATGTATCTTATTAACGAGCTACCAATGAGGTATGATGTGAATTTATTTCAATTTATTTTAAATCTAATGGAAGTTATGTTCTTGGCAAAGGAATGAATGAAATGCTCGGTTGGATAGTTGAAATCAACTACAAGAATTAGCAGCTTGATATGAGGGTTAGCAGCTTGATATGAGGGTTTGGTGCTTGCTTATGGTGGTTTGGTAGTTTCTTTATGATGGTTTAGTATTTGATTTATGTTGGTTCAGTATACTCTTTATGGTGATTGATATATGATTTATGATGGTTGATATATTCTTTATGATGATTTGATATGTGCTTTATGTTGGTTGATACATGCTATATGATGTTTTGATTAATATGCCTTATGATGTTTTAATATATGCTATATGATGATTAGTGTATTATTGATATATGTTTGGTATATGATTTGGCATATGTTTTGGTATATATATATTTTGATGATGTTGCTATATGTACACCCGTGTATGTATGTAAATACAGTAATGAGTTGTTGGGTAGTGGAGGGCCCGCGTAATGGTTTTGGGGCTCAAAGCCCATAGTTTTAGGTAAAAATATGGTAAATACTCTACGAAGTGCACGGAGCACAAATTGTAACGCGTGAAGTCAAAGGGTTGTCCACCTGAGAATAATGTAAAATAATAGCAAGTGAGTCGACCTACCCATGGTCTGTGGACCATGGGAATGTATAAATAGAGTGAGGCTCTAAGGGTAGAAAGCAGATTTTTGAGTTAAGTTTTTGTTTGGATCGTGATGATTATGGGTTTGTGAAGCCAATATTCTCTGCTTCTATAAGTCTGAGTCAAGGGTGTTGGTAGATAGATAGAGGCTCTACAGTTGTATGCACAGAGGCTTGGTAAGATTCCACAGCTATGTGCATGGACCCCTGCAGCTGAGTGCGTAGGGTAGATCTGGTTGTATTGACAGAAGATATTAATAAAGATAAGTTGTTTTCTGAAATATCGCAGATCTATTGTGTTTTGGTTTATGCATCTATTATATGAGTTTATATCTTTAAAGAAATATGATTGCACACACTAGGTTTCATTGTTAAATGCTTACTTAAAGACTATAACTAGAATACCAGAACTGTAATAATTTTAATAAGAAAATACACTTGTGTGGGTCTACACAGAAGTAGTACAAAAGTGGTGCTAGGCCAAGAATGGTTCGCGACCCCTCCAGACCACATCAAGACATCCCAATGGTGCAGAAACCTGGTTCCAACACCCTCCCCTACTACCTCAGGTGAGACCTCAGTCCCTGCTCTACGGGCTGTTGCTGAAAGGGCCAATAGCTACAAGATTTGTTTGGCTAATTACTCTTTTTAACATGGGTTAGGGCCCAATAAGCCAACATGAGTGATGTTATAAAGCTGCACTATGCGGTATGGGTGTAATGCTATTATGCTATCATGTGGTTATGTTATCATGATGTTATGATTTCATATGAGTTTTCTTAAGAAAAATTATCATTGTAAATATCGTAATGAGCTGTGTTATAAAGCTCCATTATGCGGTATGTTGTCATGTTGTTATGATGTTATGTCTTGAGCAGATCTTTCATTATAAATACTGCATCGAGCTGCGTTAGAAAGCTGCATGAGTAGTATGTCTTCTTTTAGCAGGCTACTGAGGTATATGTGTGATTAAACACTGAGGACGGTGTTCCCCCAAGGGGGAGGGTTCTGTAACAATCCTGGTGAAAATTCCATGTGATAAATGTTAAAAAAATAACCACGAATGACTAGGACATGTATTCCAAGCTGAATGTTGGGAAACACATCCTAGGGGGTGTTCATTTGATTGTTTATGGCTAAAGAAATTGGCAAAGGCAATGGCTAAGGAATTAAAGAGGCAAAAAGGTATTTTGGCACATTTATTTATGAAAATAATGGAAATTAGGAGAAAAGGAAGGTGAAAGCTCATAGGTTGCATGTGAGAAGGAAATTTAAGGAAAATATTGGAAAATGAAGAAAATAGAGGCCTCATTAATAAAAAGGCTTATGAGGATTAGTGGGCAAGACCTGGTTAGTTTAGTTTTGGGGCTCTCTCATTATTTTTTCTCTCTCTCTCTCATACTCTTGGAGACCTAGAGTTTTCTTGGAGCACTTTTGGAGGGTGTGGCATGCTTGGATTCTTGGAGCAAGAAGGCAAAGGAAGAACATGAAAGTGCAAGAAACCATCAACATCAAAAACTACATCATATTTGCTTGCACGTATCGAGTTGCATGTATGATTTATTCACTAATTTTGACATGCATGTGGTTTCTTGGTTGTGATCTATCATTTGCATGGAGGATTGCCTAGATCGATAGTGGATTTCCTAGCCTTTGCCTAGCCTTTCGATTTCATGGATAGCCATGGTGATTGTGGGTTTACTTTCATTGTTTCGTTTTGGTTGGTTCTCATCTTTCCATTGCTTCGATTGAGTTACTAGTCGTGGAAGCGCTGTAACAACTTGGGTTGATTTACTAGTCTTGGAAGCCCTGGATGGACAAACACTCTGGAAGCCCTTGGCGAGTTGAGTTACTAGTCTCGGAAGCCTTAGTTGGACAACTTCTCTGGAAGCCATGTATAAACTGTGGGTTGAGTTACTAGTTTTGGAAGCCTTGGCTAGACAAACACTCTCGAAGCTCTGGAAGGCTTGGATGGAGACCAATCTGATGATGGTCTTTGGTGGAATCATTATTTAATGGGTTGAGGTGGGTGGCCTCTGGAAGCCCTGGATGAGTTTTTATTGATGTGTTCTTTGAGATCCCACATTCATGCTTGGAATATGGCAAGTGGGTGATTGGTTGAAGAGAGACTTCGCTCAGCCAATTTATAGTCAAGCGAAACATGGTAGTCCCATCACCAGTTCATTCATTCCATTTAATAATGAAAAAATTCATTCCCTTGATTTTCATGTGCAAATGTACTAGTGTATATATGGATTTTGATGGATAATATGTTTATTGTATTTATGTTCCTATAATGTTGTTTATATGCACATTTACCCCAAAGGTTGTTATAAAAGGTTAGTTTCCATTTTTTGAGTGCAGGTCTTAATCTCCCATAGGTTTACTAGTAGTTATGAGTCAGTTGGCTTGTTATTTCATGTAAAATACCAAACAAAAAATACATTCCAGTAAAATGATATTTAACTTTATATTAATGAAGTTTAGATTTCTTTTAGAAAATAAAAATTGACATGAGCTAGGCTTACCCGGCAGTCCCCTGGTAAGTAAGAGGCCACTATGTTAGTAGTGGTCATGGTGGGCCTAATCGTGGGCTTCCCAATTATGGGCATGTCTTCACAGGGTAGAGAAGCCCCTCATAGGCGAGGGAGTTGATTCTCAGAATTAGCCCCTGGCCTACCGGGCATCATTCTGCCATAGGCAAGCATGCCCATGACAAGGCGTGATTACCAAGGGTGAGGGTTAATTCTCATAATTGGCCCTCACCCTTAGCAGGCTAGGTCAGATGGGTGCCACTAGAAGGCATGCTCAACCATTAGGTTCATATAGGAAACAAAAATATTCCATTCCTTAGAAAAAAATTGAATTATTTTTTCATTTGTCCCTCATCCCTTAGCATGCTAGGGATTGAGTTTGAGAATCGCCCCTTACATGCCAAGGGGTTGATTCTTAGAATTGATCACCTCTCTGCGAAGGGTTGTTATGACTTAGTGTCATGTTATTCTTGTGCCTGTGGGCGGGTACACCCACTCGTGCCCACCCAGGGCTCAAAGGCCCTTTGGCTTGCAAAGGGGCCGATTCCTAGAATCGCCCCTAGTAGGTCACAAGGTCGATTCTGAGAATTGCACCCTACCTTGCAAAGCCAGATTTTGAGAATCAGCCCCTAGCAAGCCAAGGGGTCATTTTGTGTTTTACCTTGGGTGGGTAAGGCCACAACTGCCTGTGCCTATTGGCAGCACCCACCCCCGTGAACGAGCCCACTAGGAATGAGGGTCAATTCTTAGAATCAAGCCTCACCCTCAACGGGCTAGACTGCGAGGGTGGGTGCTTCCGGTGGACATGCCCACGGTTGGGTGCGCTCACCGATAGAACCCACTCTTGTAGCCCAACCCACTGAGGGTGAGGTCGACTCTCAAAATTGACCCTCACCCTTGGTGGGTCGGGTTGTGGGGGTTGGTGTTGCCAGCGAGCATGCCCAGTTGAGACCTTGCCTATTCAGGGTAAAACGCAAAATGACCCCATGGCCTGCTAGGCTACCGATTCTCAAAATTTCCCTCGGAAGGCGAGGAGGGTGATTCTAAGAATAGTCCCCCATGACCTGCTAGGGACGATTTTGGGAATTGGTCCCTGACAAGCTAGGGGGTGATTCTGGGAAATGACCCCTTGACAGGCTTGAGGGCCTATTTGCCCCAGGTGGGCATGCCCATAGCTAGGCGCACCCACCCACACGTACATGCATGACATGACACTAAGGCATAAGGGCCCCTAGCAGGGAGGTGGTCGACTATGAGAATTAATCACTTGGCATGTACAGGGGCGATTCTCAAAATCAGCCCCTGTCCTACCAAGGGACCACGGACAAATAAAAAAATAAATCAATTTTGTTTCTAAGGAATGGATTTTTTTTGTTTCCTGTATCAACCTAACATCCAACTTGCCATGGGGGTCAATATGCATGTTTCTGGTCTTTTTTTTATTTTTAGGTTTTGTTTCGTTTTGTCTGTTTACTTAAGCTATCGGATTTTTTGTAATTTACTAATATATATATATATATATATATATATATTGCAACAAAATGGCATCAGGAAGAATTTATGTGAATCGTTCTGGACTAAAGACTCCTAAAATTAGAGGTGGATCCTCAAAAAATATTGTTGAACAAACCAAACCTGAGCTAATAACTCCAAATAAATCAAGTGTCTCGAAGGATAAGAAGTTGATTTCTTACTAGAAGAAATCACAACAAGTGAAGCATACAAAACATGTATGGTTTGTGAAAGATAGAGAAGGCCAACAACATCTCCAGATATATCTATAGGTTGATATCCCTATTGATATTGGAAGTTATGAGGTGATGGGAAGAAAACTAGACATGTGTTTGATACTAGACACTGAGGTTGTTTATGTACTTACAAAACCGCGCACGTCGCATAACAAGGTTAAATATTAGTTTGCATTGTCAATGTATGACACAACAAATGAATCTACAAATATGTGTAAACAAATCATAAATGAGATTCCATAAGACGTCATAAGCATTATTATTTATATTTATGTGTTTTGTGTTATTGTAACTGTATCATTATATTTTTTATAACATAGTTTTATATACATGTGATATTTTGTTTGACATAATTTTATTGAAAATATTTCAATTATGTTGGAAGGAATTTATTTTGTAAAGCAAGATATTATGAATGTTGTCAGCAGTTTCTACTCAGGATCAGAAGAGGATATTGAAGCCAAGCAAAAATAGTAATTCATGATGCTACAAAACCGCATCCAAGGGATCAACAAAGAATGCCTATAGTGGATAAATCTAGCAAAGGTAGACATGTTACTTTTGAAGATGAGGAAGTTGAAACTAACGTTGAAGAATATGTTTCCATTATTGAGGATGAGATTAAAACTGATGTTAGAAAGGAGAAGAGCCATAAAAGAGTAAAAGTAAAATTGACCACCAAAGTCTCTGTTCCACTTGATGATGAGGATTTTATTTACCTAGAAGAAAAGAGGAGGAAGAAAAGAAAATTTTATCATTCTCAAATAGTCAAGAACAAAAATGAATATCCTAGTGAAAATTCAAAAGAAAGCAGGGAAATCATTACACCAGGAGCTGGTTTAGAGATTCTTATTATTAAAACCAAAAAAATTCCATTTCACATCACTTGACAAAGAAAAAATTAATTGAAGGTGGTCACTTAATTTTAGACAAATCTAAAATCCAAGTGAAGGGTAATTTAAATATCAAATCAGAAAGCCACACCACCTACATGTTTGCAAATTGAAGACATTGATGAGGAACAATCCATATGCTCATGTGGTTGATTATGTGCTTCTTGGTGATCCAATTCAAGTTCCCAACAAAGAAGCATTTGATAAGTCAAAATGTTTTGAATACAATTATTATTTTCTTGGGGGGAACCATATGTAGAAGCTCAAACACAATTGATGGAGGAATATCCCAACAACCCACATTTTGAAACAATGAAATATATAATTTATGTTGGTTTATCATATACTGAACAAAATTTATTGGCATGAGATCATAATACAGATAATGAGTATAGGATGTCTATAACTTTCATCTAAAGGGTTAGATTTATTCATAATTAATTTTAAGAAAAATGTGGTGGGGATAAGGCAAAGTTCAATCTAGAATTTCGAAAGGAATGTTGTATGTAAATAAGATATAAAATTAAGTAAAAAATCAATTCAAAAGGCGAAAAGTACATTCTATTATATTCAAAAGTATTGATAACATTTTCTAGTTGTAATTTAGAACTAGAGAGATATGGGAATTGATTAATAAGATTTTTAGCATGTGGGAGAACACTGGCATTAAAATTAGAAGGTCAAAAAGTCTAAACCATTGATATGTAGGAGCAGTAAATGAGGTCCTAAAATGAAGCAGCTTCCAGAAGATATGACTATCACACCTTGTAGAGCATTGCAAGGAGTGAAGGATGAAAAAGTTTTCAAAACAATATTATCTCATGTGAAGTCAGGGGAATTATCATTGGAATAAATGTGTGAGGAATTTCAAAAGTAAGTTTGTTGAATTACTTTTACTTATTTATAGACTATAATTTCTTTTAAATATAACACATTGTTCTTGGCAGTATTTTTTATACATATCAGTATATTAAATTTTTGTCAGTTTATCTATTGAGCCAGAAGGTTTTCATGAAAATACAAGAATAAATGGTTAAATTGTTGAATGAAGATATTTGGGATGAGGTTGTACATAACTACCCAGATTCAAGTTCTACATCAACACTAAAATATTTCTATCTTGCATTTAATAAGGTATGTTGATTTATACATTCATTTTTATTCATATGTATACTATTTTTATTTTATAACTTATACACATATTTGTTTATTTGATTAAAAATGAGGAAGGATGCAAATGGAGCACCAGATAATTTCAGAAGGATTAAGATTGAAAGATTGAGAAAGCAACGCCTTAGTAATGTTGAATTTGATCTAACTCTTACTCATTTAATTTGGAATGGGCTTGACACTATTTAATGTCAAATCATACAAGGTGACTATGAAGATGTTGCTAAAATCATACCTAAAAGGTATTGTTCCCTAATTATTGTAGACATTCCCCATGGTCTCAATATCCGAAACATTCGATATGATAGTGACCCTTATACTTATCAAGCTCTTAGTGAAATGGTTGCAGGATTTGTAGAAGTCATATCATCACCATTATGGAGATTTGTGACATTTCATTCAGACACACAATTGGCAATGTTATTGACAAGCTTCAAGGGGAAAACAAACTCAAGGATACAACTTGCATGGTAAAATGTTGAAATTGTATGTTTGATTAATGTTAAAAAAATTATTTATGTACAAGTTAATTGAAATTTTACTATTTCATGTCACACACAAAAGTTAAACCTTATTAACCATGAAGATAGGATGATTATAAGTGATTGTGAGTTCATCCATATTGAAAGTTGGACAAAAGATGATAGATATAAGTTTATGCTTCTTAATCGTTTAGATGGAAAGAGTCATAGCCAAGTATGGGTTTATGATGTTGTTGTAAAAAAACTAACATATGAAGATAAAGAAGCAAAAGGAGAGATAGGTAACATTTATAAAAAACCACAGTGATTGATTAACTATCTTATAGACTTATGTTCAAATGAAGGAGATTGTATTCTGGATTTATTCTTAGGCTCAGGTAAGCTTTATTATATAGAATTTAATTTCAATATCTTCTTTCTTAATCTATATGTCATTATAATAATTTATTTCATTATTTATTTTGTACTTGGTAATTAGGTAGAACACTAGCATGTTGCCTACGGAAAGAAAGAAATTGCATTTCCATTGAAAAAGGCCCAGCACAGTGCAAATTTATTCAAAAAATAATTAATATTCTTCAATCCTTCCAGATGCAATGCAAGAAATTGGGTTGAGGAACGGGGATTTTAATGAATCACATGTGGCAAAAAAGGCAAAGGAAAATCAACCACCATTAGATGAAATAATTCGAAATGCATACTCTAGGAGATTTACAAGCATCAAAGATCCATGAGAAGAGGAAAGTGAGAAAATTGAAGTAGAAAATATTGTGGAAGAAGACAATTATGAAGCTCTATAGGATGAAGAGTTTGGATTACATGATATTATTGGTTAAATTTAAGGTATGCTTGGAAATCAATCTCATTTTTTGTAACTATTAATTAGTTGTACTTATAAAGTTTTGACTTTAACATTTATGAGAAGAATAAGTATTCAGTTAATGTTGCTATATGTTCAATATTTGTATTATGTGATTTTATCTTTAATTTTTATGTGAGTCATTATTTTTTGAAAAAAATTGTGATTATTATTTTTTTTGACATGAAATTCATAAAAAAACTATTATTTAACTATTCTTTTGTTAAATTTTTCCTATAAAAATTGTGGTTTTGACATGTCATTTCTAGTAAACAATTATCAAAATGTGTAATTTTTTTGTTATATTTATGTTCAACATGTTTATTTTTATGTAAATTATTAAAAATTGTTTTTTTTTAGAGACAATTATTTGTTGTGAATTGAAAAATTAATGAAAGATATATAACATCTCCCTATCATTCAATGATTTCCAGCCCCTGATCACTTAGATGAGTGGTATTTTTATAATTGAATGAAGGAAGAAATTTCATAAATCATGACAATGAATGCCCTCCCAAACCTAGGATTTTGTTCCATGGAGGAGGGGATAAAGGGATTGATGTTCCTTAACTCCCTACCTCATCCGAATTCGATCCCAAAGGAGTAGATAAACTTGGGAAAATTCTAAATACATCCAATGGATAAGACTATTCCCAAACCCCAATGAAATTTTGCTCAAATTCACCCAGCACAGACCAAAGTGGGCTCAAATGTGTTACATAGCACACTAGCAATGCATTGGACTGCACTGCAGTGTAGCCTAATGAAGGCCGGTCTGCATTGATCTTATTAGAGGCAATTTTTGCATGATTTCAGTCATGGAATCTCTTGGGAAGGAGGCATTATAGTGGTTGACTTCATTTTGGGCATGTAACAACTAAATAAGGGTTTGATGGGCCCTAATAGAATGGATCTGTCAGTCGGGGTTGATGTGCCCGAATGGATTTGTAACACTAGTTGACATCATACAAACCAAGCTTGTCGGCATTACCACTCCCCAAATAGCCAACGTGTTGAGAGTGTACTTGAGATGTACAACCCAATTTTATTATGATGCGAGCGTTCTACCACATGATAGATCAGAGTCATCGATGGGATGATCAATTGGTAATAGGATTGGGTTGAGATTTTCTCTCCTATGCAATTATCGGTTGAGAATAAGCTCCCCGACCTGATTCCAAGGTTGATATCTGCTCCCCTATGTGTTTGGATATCATATTACTCAATATGGGGTCATAGTAGTAGCTCCCCCATGAGATTCTAGGTTGACATATGCTCCCTAGTGTCATTCCAAGTTGAGATGTGCTTCCTGGTGATATGATCTCTGGTGTTAATGGAGTTCATAGATTTGACTACCCACTGATATTCTTGGGTAGTATTTTGATGGCATAGATTCTAGGTAGTAGTGTAATGGACAAAGAGTGGTAGATTGAGCTCCCCTCTAATGTCAAAGTTATTCTTCTTTTAGATTTGAGAATGTTCAACATATGAGAATGGATAAAAGAGATAGGAGGGAATAAAGAAAGAGATTAATTGAGATGAATAGTCATGATACACGATGAAGAGATACATGATATTGGATAGGATATGATCATAGGATGACATGCTGATCGATGGTCAAATATTGGCAGGTGGAATTCTCCCTAGTTGAGAGGGCGTGTTAAAATATGAAATTGCAGTCAAATTCAACATTAGATAGATCACTTAATGGAGATAAGTATTTCAATGAATTACTCTTTTCGAGAGGACAAAAATAAACCTAAATATCACTCAAATTGGATAAGGGAAAGTGTACTTATGAATAAAATCCCACATGTGCATTTTTTATAGTCTTGACCACAAAGTAATTTGACACCCTTGGAAGGCTATAAATACAAGTGACCTCTACCTCATTTGGACATCGTCATTAGACACTCCTTTATCTTTATTTTTGGTTCGTACATGTCAGAGGTAGGTCCGCAAAGGAATGGGTTTCCTCTAAGGTGAAATTGCAGGGTCTGAAACTCGCATCTCAATTCTAGTGTTTTGGGCCTTAGTCACTAGCACGACACGAGAAGAAGTCAACCACAGTCATTCACACAAAATGTCATCTATGTGACTGTAGCCTTCTAGTCACATGCATAATTCTCAATCCATCTGACTTGGATTTAGGGTTTCAGAACCACAGTCACACACTTGCCATAGGTCAGATCCGACATAGTCAATCGCATACCAGGCTTAAGGGAGTAACTGGGCTACTACGTTCACTTGGACGACCCCTCCTCCATGTGTCTGGGACCTAAAATATGAAATATTAGTCTTCCAAAGTTTTTGCACATTGACCTCAGAGTTCAATTGTTGACCGCATATAATGACAGTTCATTACATGTTTCTAATCGGGGTTTTGAGTATAATCATGTTTGGGTTCATTTCATGGATATTGATTAGCTAGTGTTGTTGTATAGTTTTATGGATGAAGATATGGATTATTGTATCTTCTCTTTTATTGACATTTTATGACAAGCTAATAAGAAGAATAATTTGAAAGGGTTTTCCTCATATTTGGTTTTTCCCTAGTCTCTAACCAATCCCGATGTCTCTATGTGTGAATGTTATCATTCTATTGTTCCTTTATGTTCCGGTGCATTGATAAAGATGATATTTTTTTGACATAATTGCATATCCTACTGAATAGTGATGTAAATATTAATAATGTTATGATGTTATGGGGTGAATGTAACGTGTTAATGAATAAACACAATTATCAAAGAAAAAAACAATATGGGCCTAAGAAAAATTAACACATTGACGGTACGAAGAGAGATAAATGACCCTTATTCATTTCAAGGATATAGTGCCAATATATAATTTTAAGAGGCATCAATGTATAAAAACAAGGACAAAGAACTTAAAACTAAAATTAAACAAACTATTTTCTTAAATATCGTTCACTATTTTCTTAAATATCGTTCACTAATATGTTATTAAGCTATGACTAAAGGGTACCGAATAGGTTTAGGAATGTTAAGCATACTAAGGAACCATGCATTAGATTTAATTTTGGTCAGGTTTACATCTGGGCTTGTAGAGATGCAGTAGCTCACTAAGTTAAACACTTAACCAAATGAATCACATTTTCAACCTTTTTTCATGGTTAGAAGGTGGAGTCTAATTAGCAAACAAGTGGTAGTGACGTGGACGAATTCTCGTAGAGGAATTTCACTTGGAAGCCCCCATGTCAGGGAACCATGTGTATAGCATAAAATAAATATAGATATCTTGTGTGATGTTCCTGAGGTATGACTTAATGTTATGTAAATGACAATTGGTAGATCCAATGACTTGGTAGTAGTATCAAGTGATGTGTGGCAAGTAGAAATGGATTTTTTGGCTAGCAAACTGGATGATTGGAAAGTGACACATGGTAGGTACATGTCAGCATTTACACACATGATAGGAACTAAGTGGTTGTATCAGATGACATGGAAGACAAAATGACAGGTGACTTGGAAGATGACAGAAATAGTCAATCCCATATCACAATACTAGAGAACCAGACACCAAAGTCCATTTTTATATATGAACATCATGGATGGTATTTTGTATGATGTGGTAGGTATGACTTGGAATAGATGACATGGTATAAGGACCATGTGGTGAATATTGATTGCTCCATAGTGGATTGATGTGTCAAGCCTAAAGGTCTCGAGGCTAGGATCTAGTTTGGGAAGGTTCTCTCATGTATTTAGTCTTCGCTAAAAAGCCAGGATTGTGGGCCTTAACATAAAAAACCAAGGGTTGAGCCCTTGTTGGATCCATACCTGGGTATAAAGCTGATTAGCTTGGAATAACCTCTAGTTTTTAGTAGTTTAGTGTGACATGGGAAAACATCATCAGTGACAATTAAGGGTGAAAATTCCCATCAATTGATGTTCACTTTTATGGGGCATTTCCAATTACAAGAGTATCAAAGTGATATGTTACGATTGAGGTAACCACATGAGATATTTAGTGCCTAATGGTCTACATGGGGGCTTCACTCGATGAACCTATCACATATAGCATGCATTCGTGGCATACTAAATAATACCCTTAATTTTACTAGATATTGGAAAATACCTCTAAAAATCACATTAGTTGACTCCCTACTAGTATGAACCCAACTCACCTCCCCAATTTTAAAAACCCCTAATTTCACTAGATATTGTAGGTATCCATTTTTTTCATTAACATTTCTATGCCCCTTTATATTTTTTAGTTAACTTTGAGCTCCAATTTTTTATACCTACCAATATAAAAACCTTTTACCCCCTATTATATGCTCAATATATTGTTCCAGGTTTTCCTCAATATATATTCCCTAATATGAATGCACGTGGAATGATATTTCTCCCCCAGTGAAACCCTAATGATGGTCTAGCATTTAGAGCTAAAGGGTTAAAATGGTATTTGGGTATTTGTGAATCTGGTGTGCTCAAAAAGAGACATCAATAAACAACCCGAACTTTGGATTCATCAAAGTAGAAATTTAATAATATTGTCTTCATACATGGTCATATGTTGTCCTAGCCTACATCCTAAGTGCTAAGGGCTATGTCTTGAAATAGGAGGATATCAAGACTCTCATATTTAGTATGAATGGTCAATGTTTTGATTCTCATAATTATGCTAAACTGTATGGTCACAATAATTTGTTGCATGAAGTTTCAAGGGATAAATTACTATGTTCCATGTGGTTAGATGGAATGGAGCTATGCAGGTAAAATAAATCACCTGTATCGAAATAGCAACGAATCAAGAGGAAAAACAAATTAAGGTGGTGTAATGTATAAATATGAATGTGTTGTTAAATAATTAAGTGTGCATGCGTGTGCATGAACATTATGTTAGTAGGGGGATAGTTGTGTGTGGGATTTGTGCTAATAAAATAGAAGAATCGGGTAGTGAGGTGTAAAGAAAAGTATATTTTTGTGCAGTTTGTGATAAGTCTCCTAGTTAACAATGAACTTTATGTTAAATTTTGTAGTGAGGAGAAAAACAAAAATATCAATGATACAAAAGTTTGAGTGAGTATAATTAAGAATAGTGCCTATATATCTAGTCTAAAAATATGATGAAAAGTGGATGTGTGAGGAAAATATATATTGGATCAACGAATCCAAGGGTGATTAGTGTCATCTACAAGTAATTTCTTGCAAATATAAGTGGATTGGTGTCTCGAACAAGTCGGTGTTTGCATATCTGAGGAGACTAGTGTCTCCAGAATGTTGGTACTTGAAAATTAGAGGAGATTGGTGTCTCCTATAGATGGGTTCCTACAAATAGTCTAATCGTAGGTTGGAGCCTACATAAATAAATAAATTAAGATAATTTTTATGGTTTCTTCCAATATGGATTTCCATGTATACCCTATGTTTAATTCTCTCAATTGATTGATGTCTTATTTGTGATTGAATGATTTAATTGTGTAAAAATAAATTATATTGATTCACCATTCTTTCAATATAACTATGAATCCAATAATTGGTATTATAGTGGTTTCCTCCATAGATAGTTTAACTACTAGAAGGTATATCATGAAGATATCAATGGCCAGTGAGGATGGAGCCTCTTCAAATAGAGCACCACTATTTGATGGAATAAATTATGCTTTCTAGAAAGTAAGAATGTGAACCTATTTGATGTCTCTTGGTGTTGACATTTGTATGTCTATTATAGATAGATACACAACTATAAAAAATCCTCCAACATATCGAAATGGGAGAAAGGTCTTTAAAATCAATCAATGCAATTCTGTGTAGTCATAACGAATCTAAGTTTATTGAAGTGATGCAATGTATAAGCCTACCAAGGAAATATGGAATAAGATTTAGAGTAACTTTGTAGGAGATGACAATGTAAAGAGAGCCAACCTCCAAACACATAGAATGTTGTTTGAAAGTTTAAAAATGAATGAAGATGAAGATATTATATTATTTCTTTAGGTAGATGAAACTGTAAACACCATTAAAGGACTCAATGAAAAGGTTGATGAAGCAGTACTTGTTTAGAAAGTGCTAATATCTCTTCCCATGAGATTTAATGCTAATATTTTAGCGATTGAGGAGATGAAAGGTCTAGACACTTTAAGTATGGATGAACCACATTGAATCCTCAGAACATATGAAGTGAGGATCGAAAAATAGAGGCCAAGACCAATGGAATATATCTTCAAAATTTCAAGGAAAACAAATGAACATCAAGCTCAAGATTTCTCCAACTATAAATAATATCCAAAGGTAGCTCAATTTGTAAGGAAGCTAAAAATGGGATCTATCAAGTATAAAGTTAAGTTACCCCTTAAATTATTTCATTGTGGTATAATTTTTCATTTTTCTTCTAAATCTCCTTATACTAAGGTAGAAGATAATGAAATAGAAAGAGAATATAAAAATAGGATTAGATCTCACAAATATAAGAAGGGAAAGCCTCTAAAAAGGAAAATAGTTTATTCTAAAGAGGACAGTCGCTCATTACAAGAAAGTAATGAACATCCATCTAATGAAGAGGAAAACTAATTTCTACTTATGGCCATAGAGACCAAATATAGTTATAAATATATTTTAGACCATGAAGAAGAATTTGTTGAAGTTGAGTTAGACCTTGAAGGTGAGAAAATTAGTTCTCTAAATGAATTAAAGAATATTAGAAGAGAGAACAAAAGGTCAAAGGAGAAATTAAAAAATATAAACAAGGAAAATGATTTCTTTTATGAAGAATCAATAAATGTTATAAAGTTACAATTAGTAGAAGAAAATCGAATTGAAGAAGCTCTAATAAATTAGTTAAACAACAACAACAAAAATCTATGAAAGACTAGAAGATGATAATGCATCCTTGAGAAAGGAACTATCTATGAAATATGAAAAGAGACACCCTAATTCAAATGAAGAATAAGCTAACCTCTTGAAGCCCCAACTCAAAGATGAAAAGAGAAAACAAGAAATCCTCACAAACCAACTAATATAATCAGAGGGAAATTGTGAAAGGCTTGAAGTAGAGGTTGTTTCTCTAGGAAGATCCAGAAAATTTAAAGCTCAACTCGATATGGACCTAATATTTTTAAATGGATCTAAAATCCTTTATAATATTCTAAACAATATGATATCGTCAACAACAAAATAGGTATGACATATAAATAATATCATGAAAAATTCAAAACATAATCAAATTCAAATATATCAAGAACAAAGGAACTCAGGAGTTGAACTAATGTGCTAAAAGGAACAAGTACCAAATAAATAAAAGAAAGGAATAATGTCATAAGTTAGCGAAAAAATGGCTAGAATAACCTCACAAATAACAATGTAGGAAGTAACAACAAAAGCGTGAACCTTCTCAAGCCAACAAACAAAGAAGGTCTCAAAGGTTAATTCCATCAAGAAGATTTGTCACACCAAGGTATCCAAATCTCTTTCATAGCTACTATTTTTCATGTCATAACATTGGTCATAAGGATGTAAATGTTAGAGTCTATAGATATATCAAAAATGTAAATGTTAGATCTGGTTAGTTCTGAATGCCTAGATCTAAAAATTCTTATGTTAATAATGTTGGGAAGAACAATGCATTTTCTCATCTCTTGGAAACCCAAAGCAAGGGATTATAGAAGAAGTTTAATAAATATCCTTAGGAAACATATTCCCAAGCAAATCAAACAAAAATAAAACACCAAGAGGAGGAAAAAGAAGCAAACAAATCTAAAGAATGTGGATTTACATTATATGCTCACAACAAAGAATGATAGTGGTATATTAACAATGGGTTCTCAAACCACATGATAGGGGACAATAGTAAATTTTTCTCTAAAGGAAGAAAAAGGAGGAAGTGCCAGTTTAAGAAATAATGCACTAGCCAAAAGAATGGGTAAAAGAATTGTTAGTCTTAATAGTGGAAAGGATAATGCTCAAAATGTCCTATTCTTTAATGGTCTAAAAAATAATCTATTAAGTGTCAATCAAATGTGTGACCAAGGATATGATCTCAAATTTCATTTTATTGAATGCAAAATAAGGAAAGTGGAATCTAGGAAAGTAATGAAAAATAAATTAGAACCCCTAGCAATATGTATTTTTTTGATGGAGCAAGAAAATTATTACATTCACAAAGTGGATGAAACTTAGATATGGAATAAATTATTGGGGCATATTAGCTTTGAGATTTTGGTAAAATTTAAATAAAAATATAATTTGTAAGAGGCATGCCTAAAATATCAAAGCCAAGTGATTGTATTGGCAAGCCATGTTCATTTGGGAAGCAAACAAGGGTTCATTTCAAGACAAAAGAATATTCATCAACTAGGACAGTAGAGCTAATTCATAGTAATTTTTGTTGCTCTACAAAAACCCAAAATGTAACAAGTGAAAGATATTTTATGATCTTTATTAATTATTATACAAGGGAAACGTGGGTCATATTTCTCAAAGAAAAGTTAGAAGCTTTTACCAAGTTCGAAATATTCAAAGCTCAAGTTGGAAATCAAATGGATTTAAAGATCAAGTGCTTGAGGTGTGATAGAAGAAGATAGTTTACCCTAGACCAATTAGATGAATTATATGAAAAGCATGGGATTAGATGAAAGTTATCAATATCAAGGACTCAACAAAATGGGGTTATCAGAAGAAAGCATAAAACCCTGCAAGAAATGGAAAGAGTTGTGCTAGATGAAGCAAAGGCTCCAAACACTTTTTGGGGAGAAGAAGTTCAAACAAAAATTTACATATTAAATAGTTCTAAACTTGGAGTAAATAGTGATAAGACTCCTTATTAATTGTGGAAAGGTAGACCTTCCTTAGTCGTGCATCTAAAACTCTTGAAAGCAAGTGTTACACCAAAAGAAATGAAGAAAACTTGGGAAGGTTTGACTACATAGCAGATGAAGGAATCTTCTTGGGTTACTTAGCCAAGAGTAGAGGCTACAAGTGCTACAAAATAAATACTATGTAAGATAGTGGAATGCATTGATTCAAGGGTAACTAAAGCATTTACTCAAACTTAGCTACAAGAAAAATAAGATGTGTAAGATAAATAAGAAAAGGATTCTAAATAACGATAGGGAAAAGAAGAGGAAGAATCAATATGTCCAAAGACTCCGTCTATGTATGTTCAAAAGCACCATCCAAATAGTTAGATACCTAGATATATAGAATCAAGAGTTAAAACTAGAAGAAAAAAATATAGGAACAACAAGCCATGTAAACCTAGAACTCTTGCTAGCTAGTGAATATAAGCATTGGATCGGTGATTTGAAACAAGAACTACATCATATAGAGAATAATGAAACATGGGAACATCAGCCCATACCAAAAGGCAAATGTGTGTTTGACACCAAGTGGGTCTTCAAAAAAAACTTAAATGAGGATGGACAAGTAGTGAAGAATAAAGCTAGGTTGGTCAGGAAAGGGTATGCACAAGTAGAAGATATTGATTTTGGAGAAACCTTTTCCTTGATAGCCAAACTTGAAGGAATCATAATGTTTTTAGCATTTTCATGTTTTATAAAATTTAAAGTACATGAAATGTGTGCTAGGTTATCATTTCCCAATGGTAACTTAGAAGAAGAGGTGTAAATTGAATACCTAGGTGGATTTCAACTATCAAAAGATACATACCAAGTATACATACTAAAGAAAGCTCTCAATTGGTTAAAGAAAGCTCCAATGTTCTGGTACTAAATACTTGATGGATATTTAAACAAAACTAATCCAAAAGGGGCATGATAGATAGTAATATTGAAAATTAAAATTTATTGATCATTGTTTATATGTGGGTGATATAATTTTTGGAGGTAATGTTGATCAAAGGGTCAAATGTTTGCAGTATAAATGGAAAATTTTGAGATGTCCACGGTGCGAGAAATAGCATTCATCCTTGGAGGATAGGTTTAGTAAACAAAGAAAGGGATTTTTATTTCTAAAACTAGATATTTGAAAGAAATACCGCAAGATTTGGCATGGAGGGATATAAAGCTATCAACACTCCTATGGTGACATGATGCAAGTTTAGCAAAGACGATTAATCCCCTTAAGTAAATAAAACTATCTATATGTTAATAATTGGAAGCTTACTATATTTAGTATCCTCAAGACATTAGATCATTCCTGCTATAGAATTAGTTTCCAAATTACAATCTTTCCCCAAGGAGAGCCATGTGAATGTAGTAAAAATAATCTTCAAATACCTTAAGGGAACCATTAATTTTGGCTTTTGTTACTAGAGGAGAAAATAATTAACTATAACAACATACACAAATGCAAATTGAGCAAGGAGTGTTAATGGTAAGGAAAACGTAAGTGGAGTAACATACTTCTTGGGAAAATATTTAGCATCATGGTTGAGAAATAAATAGACCTCCATCTCTTTGTCTATATATGAATTAGAGTATATTGCAGTAATTTCATGCTGCAGTGAGGTCCTCTGGATGAAACAAACTTTGAAAGACATTAAGGTAGAATATGCTCACCCTATTCCAATTATTTGTGATAATACAAGTGTGATTAATATTTATGATAATTCTATTATGCATTCTAAAAAAATCATATTCCTGTCAAATATAAATTCCTTAGAGAAAAAGTAGTAGACCAGATTTCTAGGTTGGAATATATTGGTACAAAAGAAAAAATTGCAAATAAATTTACTGAACTCTTCTTAGAGAGCCATTCAAATATCTAAGGCAAATGTTGGGAGTGATATGTTTCCCATGTCATTAGTCTTGTCAGTATGAGGTATGGTAGCTCTCAACCACATGTCAAGGCTATGGAGACTTTAGAAAGTGAGATGTTAGAGAAGATGATGAAATGGAAAGCTTCTAGAATATACATAATTGGTATCCACATCCACAAACTAGTATCATACTATACATATGTAATTGCAGGTGTTAGTAGCATCAATTGTCTTGTTCTCATATTATATTGAAATAGGGAGATATTTATTAATAAGAATAAGTATCATTGTAGGGGCACCAGAGAATCAGAGATGAAGATGAGAAGACATGAAAAATCAAGGATTGCATCCCATTGATGTCACAGGGGGAGTCAAAGTGTAAGTAGCGAATTGTTGACAATTAGATAGGGAGAGTTAGAAGTTGCAAACATGGCCCCTTTCCATTAATGTCAAAGGGTGAGAAATTGCATCTAGATTGGTTGATAAATTACAGATTGGTCATCAAGATATTGTAGATTAGCAGGATCACATATTAGCAATAATGCTCAAAAGTTACATGTCTCATTTATGTCAAGCTCAAGGGAAGTATACATTGCTATCGCAAAGAGAGAACAATGACCCTTATTAATTTTAGGGAATCCAATGTTAATATATAAACTCAGGTGGCGCTACTACATAAAAAAAAGGGCGAAGACGTTAAATCTAAAATGAAATGGAATTGCACCAAAATGGATTTGTTAAATCATGTTCATTAAGTCATGATTAGTATGTGATTAAAGGTTACCATATAGTTTTAGTGGTGTTAACCATACTAGGGTACCTAGCACTAGACTCAACTTCGGTCATGTTTATATATGAGGATCGATACATTTGGTAACTCACTAAGTTAAACATTTAAAAAAGTGCATCAAATTTTCAAACTTTTGTCCCAGCTAAGAGGTGGAACCTCATTTGTAGATAGGTGGCAGTGATGCAGATGACTTATCATAGATGACTTACCACTAGTGGGCCTCAATATTAGGGCACCAGGATATTGGGCACTAGGCATATAGTGTAAATTAAAGTTTCGTATTCAATGTGAGTTGGTTGAGGTATTACATAGCACCACTTGGATGACAAGTGGCAGAGATGATGAAATACAAGTACCAACAAGTGACATGTGGCAAGAAGAAATGAATTTTTTGGCTTGTTGATTAGATTATTTGCATGTGACACATGAGATGTACATGTCAACACTTACACATGTGATAGGAATTTACTCATTATAGCACATGAAAATGAAATTGAATTGGAAACTAACTTGGAAAATAACGTAGTAATGGTGGGTCCCATACCAGTATAATAGAGCACTAGACACTAGAGTCCATTTTATATATGAGTGTCAAGGCTACTATCTAGTATGATTTGGTTGTAGGAATTTACAGGGTAAGTTCCTCAGATAGAACACCAAAGGACGCCGCTCACAAACAAATCATAGATCAATACACCAGTATTCTTGACATGGTTAAAACGCTCAAACAGGGAAACATTCCACGACATGAGCCAATGCAGCCACTTCAGGAAAATAATCAATAAAAGGATGAAATTTACATAGGATTCTCTCATGAATGTTTACCCTACAAATGACCATTCATGCTCTTTAAATAGAGATCATGGACCAATAAAGTGTTAAGCCACCGATCTAGTGTCGATAATACCGAGGAGAGAATGAACCATCAGATTGTAAGTTACAAAAGTACATAGTAAAGAAACACACTTTACCTAACTCTACACTAGACCAAGTTATACTTAACTATTTCCTATGTGTTGGAATATCATAACATCCCCCCTTAAGAACAACTTGGGATGGGATTAAAGGATGTAGAAATATGACACAGTAGGACATTGATAGAGGCATTAGAGCCTATCCCCCCTTAGTGAAAACTTCCTAAAATCCAACCTTAAATCGAAGTTTAGTAAACTTCGCCTCTGTGAGAGCCTTTGTAATGATGTCTACAAATTGATCATCTTTTGAACAATATTGCACTTCAAGAACATGGTCATGAATGAGCTTTCTTATGAAGTGCATGTTCAATTCAATGTGTTTGATGTGCTAACGTTAGACTAGATGTTTTCATAGTTGAATGGAACTTTGATTATCACACCAAAGTGTAGTCAGATGCTACTGGCACTTTGATTATCACACCAAAGTGTAGTCAGATGATGCTGCTGAAAGTCGAACTCTGATAGGATCTATCGAAGCCACAGGGTTTCCTTACTAGCTTCTATAGCACCACGATACTTTGCTTCTGCTGAAGAGAGAGAAGTGGCACTTTGCTTCTTGCAAGCCCATGTAATGGGTCCTAAACCAAGAGTGAACACATAACCTACAGTAGAATTCTAATCATCAAGGTCACCAGCCCAATCAGAATAAGTGTAACCAACCAATAGAGGAGATGTTTTTGCACTGTAATGAATCCCAAAGTGAACTATACCTTGAACATAACGAAGTATTCTTTTAGCTACTTTCCAATGACTTTCATGTGGGTTTTGAATAAACCGAGAAATAAGGCCAACAATAAAGGAAAGGTTAGGATGAGTATGGGTTAGATACAAAATTTTTCCTACAAGTTGATGGTATGAGGTATCATCGACTTCAGGGGAAGTACAAGTGACAGAAAGTTTGGCTCCATACTGAAAGGAAGAAGGCATTGGCTTACCGTCTTCCATGTGAAAATGGCGTAGAAGATAACATGCATACTTGGACTAGGAAAGGGATATACCTTCCTTAGATTACAAGACCCAAAGACCAAGAAAATGATGCAAGTGTCCTAAGCCTTTCATTTCAAGCTTCTTTTTAAGGCTCAACTTCACATGGTTTATAAGGTTGGGATCACTACTAGTAAGGATAAGATCATCAACATAAAGAACAAGAATACCGAGAGACTTGCCCACTTTCTTGGTGTAGACAATATTTTCAGAATGACACCTAAAAAAGCTAGTTTCTAAAAGAAAGCTATCCATTTTGGCATACCAAGTCGAAGGGGCTTGCTTGAGACCATAAAGGAATTTCTTAAGCCGGCATACAAGGCTGGAGTCCGTTTGTATAAACCCAGTAGGTTTTTCCATATAGATTTATTCATGCAAGTCACCATGCAAGAAAGGTAGATTTAACATCCATTTGATGGACTTCCCATTTGAAAGAGGCAACAAGGGAAATAACAAGGTGGATAGAGTTCATTTTGGATATAGTGGAGAAGGTTTCAATATAGTCAATGCCTTCTACTTGTTAAAAACCCTTGGAAACAAGATGAGCTTTATGTTTATCAAATTTTCCATCTCGTCCATACTTGGTTGCGTAAACCCATTTGCATCTAACAAGTTTTCGTCCCTTTGGTAGAGGAACAAGATCCCATGTATCTTATCATTTGCCAATAATGAACGATATTCTTCATTCATAGCTGCGTCCCAATCTGGATTGTCTGAAGCTTCTGCAAAGGTGTCAGGATCAATTTTTGTTGAAGCTTAAGCTAGTAAAGGAGAGGCTCTATAAAACTAAGAACTTGTATGTCAGAGATTTGTAGGATCACTGACAAGAGCACCTGCAACATCCCGAGTAGCACAAACCCATTTTGGAAGCTAAGGAGCTGAAGGAGGACCTTGAGAAGGTGGGGGAGGATTGTCATCCTCACTGTCATAATCTGAGGAAGAAATATTTTTATAAGTAGAAGGGATAGAGAGAGGTGGCATGTCCACTGAACTAGGCTCATAGGCCGATATATCTTCAGCAAACTTTACATCTCTTCTAATGATAAAATTTTTGGACTTATGTGGAACAAGTCTATATCCTTTGACATCTTTAGAATATCCAACAAAATTAAATTTTTCACTCTTAGGTTCTAAATATTTATGTTTCTCATTTGGAATATGGGCCCATGCTTCACTTCCAAAAACATGAAAGTGACTTACATTTTGTTTAATTGAGCTCCATGCTTCTTCTGGAGTGATATTCTTCAAAACCTTACTAGGAGTGCGACTTACTATGTAGCTTCCATAGTTAATTACTTCTGCCCAAAAATTAAGACTAAGTCCTTTAGATTGAAGCATACAATTAGCCATTTCCTTTAAGGGTGCGATTCTTCCTTTCAGCTACACCATTTTGTTGTGGAGTATATGGAACAATACGTTGCATTTGAATTCCAATCTCAGTGCAAAAGTTGATGAATTTGTTGTTAACATATTCTCCGCCATTATCAGATCTTAGCTTAAGAATTTGATGTCTAGATTGTTTTTCAACAAAGGCCTTAAAGATTGTGATACCATGTAGGAATTTAAAGGGTAAGTTCCTCAGACAGAGCACCAAAGGACATTGCTCACAAATAGATCACAGATCAATACACCAGTATTCTTTACGTGGTTAAAACCCTCAAAGAGGGAAACAATCCATGGCCTGAGTCAATGCGGCCACTTTAGGCAATTTATTAATAAAAGAATGAAAATTTACATAAGATTCTCTCATGAATGGTTACCCTACATGCTCTTTAAATAGAGCTCATGGACCATTCAGGTGTTAAGCGAGGGATCAAGTGTCAGTAATACCAAGGAGAGAATGAACCATCAAATCACTACATATAGTGACCATCGGATTGTAAGTTACAAAAGTGCATAGTAGAGCAACACACTTTACCTAACTCTACACTAGACCAAGTTATACTTAACTATTTTCTATGTGTCAGAATATCCTAACAGTGGTAGATATGACCTAGTATAATGACCACATTTTAAAACGTTATTGGTCCACATCATATTGATGTGGTAGGCCCAAAGGTCTTGGGACTCACATCGGGACCTAGTTTGGGAAGGTTCTCCTATATATTTAGTTTTTTCTAAAAATCCAAGTTTGTGGGCCTTATTCATAGAAAAGAAATGGATTCGCCCTTATGGGCTCCATACAAGGGTACCTTGATGATTTACTTAGTAGAACCTGTGGTGTAGATCAGACTAGTGTGGTGAGGGAAAATGCCATCTATTGTAATCAAGCATCAAAATATATGCACCTAAAATTTTTTCTACCTAAAAAATTACAATTGGAAGAGTAATGGAATAGTATGTTAGAGCAAAGGTCACAACCTGTGGTATGGAGTGCTTAATGGTCTACCACTTAGAGCTAAAGATCTCAAATGGTATCTAGGTATCCATGTATTTGATCTTTTTGAAGAGAGAGATCAATAAACAAACTAGACTCCTGATTCATTGAAGAAACAAGTCAAGACTATAGTCCTGAGACATGGTCGTATTCTCTCTTGGCCCAACTCCTAATTACTAAGGGATAAGGCTTTAACTAGGAGGATATCAGGACTTTGATATCTAGTACAATTACTAATGTTTTGAATGTCAAAATTTTGTTAAAGGATATGGTCATAGAGTATGGCCACATGAAGTTTTAAGGGGTCAAATTCTATGTTTCATGCATTTGGAGGGAAGAGGATATGCAAGTAAAATAAAGTACTTGGTTTGGGATAAAGCTAAGTTGAGAGGAAAATAAAACCAAACATGGCACCATACATATAAATATGAATGTCTTATTAGTGTACATGTGTGTCCACGATAAATGTGGGATTAGTGAGTGAGTTGTGGGTGAGATCCAATCTAATAAAAGATAAGAAATAAGTTGTCAGGTGTAGAGTGGAGTGTAGTTTTATGTAGTGTCTAAGAAGACTACTAGTTAACCACAAAGGATATGGTAGGTATTATAGTAAAGAGAAAAAGAGAAATATAAGATGTCAAGATGTCGTTAGAGTTAATAAGAGTCCTTATAGATCTAGTCTTAAAATGTGATCAATAATATATTGCTGAGGAAAAAGATATATTGCATTAGCAAATCCAACGGGGATTGCTGTCTCCTACAAGTTGGTTCTTGAAAATCTAAGGGGATTGGTATCTCTCGTAAGTTAATGTTTACAAATATTAGGGTTAGTGTCTCTAGAAAGTTGGAACTTGTAAATCAGAGAGGATTAGCTTATTCTATAGGTGAATTCATACAAATATTATAGTAGTAGGTTGGTGCCTACATAAATAAATAAATTAAAATATCTTTATGGTTTTCTCCTAGATGGGTTTCAATCTATATCATGTGTTCAATGATATCACTTAATAAATGTATTATTTTGATTCAATGCTTTAAATTTTCTAACATTACATTATACTAACTAACCCTCCTCCTAAGTACAACTGTGAATCGAACACTTTCAGTTGTGATTCTTGCTACTCAGCTATAGTAACCCACCTTTAGGAACATATACATTATTCAGATTGTAGAGTAACCAATCCTAGGGACAATAATTGACTATGTTATCACTTTCAAGCACATGAATTTGGCTATGCAACCACCAAAACACCTCCTTCAAGTATTTATCCTCTACATATGTCACTTTCTATGCATGATGGGTGAACAAGTTCATTTGCATAATAACTTGCAAATATGTGATATTTGATATGGGTGTCCTTGAAAGAATGTTGGCCAACTTGTTTATGCTTCCCTTCTTGTAAGTTATTGTAAAATGAAATTATTGTAGAAACCACATCCACTTGTAATTCCTTGTATGTTGTGGCTTACTATGGGCCTACAAGTACTATAATGGCTAGTGATTTATGTGGATTATTGTATCCTTTCCCATCAAATAATGTTTCCATTTCTTGATATCTTTCACTAGGGAATATAGCTCTTTTTTATAGGTAGGCTAGTTGAGAGCCACCCCATGAAATAATTTAGGATGGTAACATATAGTTCTTTTTCCCTGCATCAAGACAAATCCCATAGCATACTGAATCACATATATCTCCACTTCATAGAGCTACTGCAAGTTTGGTAATGCCAAAATTTGGTGCTTCCTTGATTCTCTTATTTAACTCCTCAAATGCTCTTCACTAAGCCTTTCCCCACTAGAAACTCTTGCCACCTATTGTTACAATGTGGAGTGGTGTTGCTACTATTGAAAATGAGGCTATGAATTTGCTCAGCTATTATGCTACATGAAAAAAACACTTGACACAAAAATAGTAGTCAGAACTAAATAGTTCATGATGGATTCCATATTAGTATGTTCTACTATATAACTCTCCTCCACCTATCACATACCCAAAATACACAAAATATTGTTATGCAAAACTAAACATCTTGATATTTTATAGTAGGAGGTGCTTTTTTAATATCTCTAGTACCTGCATAAAATGTGATATATGGTCCCTCCCAGGTAACATTGTATACCAATATATGATCCAAATTCACAATAACAAATGAATTCATAAGAGGGAATAATATACCATTTGTAGAGCTATAACTAGGGTCTCTCACACCTCTAATTATCCCACATTAATAAGTCAATCTGGGAATGTTTTGTTATTGCAAGGAGTAGCTCAATCCGAGGCTATTTGTCCGAGTAATGCTCAGTAGTATAGTGTTCTAATGATTCGAAAGGAAACAGGTGCTAAGCTGTAACTAAACTAACCCAAAAGATAGAATCACGCAAGGCAGTTGATCAGTCAAGGGTATGGAAGCAATAACCCATCCCTCTAGAAACTGATAAAGAAAGGTAATTAGAGCATGGACTTATAGGTCTGGGAGCTAAGCAGCGTCTTGCTAAGGCTCACTACAGCCTTAGGCCTTCTCTCACGCCAAAACAATAAAGGCTGGTAAATGAAACGACAGAAAGTAAAATGGAACAACAAAACTAGAAATGGAACAACAGTAAAATGGAACAACAGTAATCAAATACAACAACAGTAATAAAGTGGAACAACAGTAATAAAATAGAACAACAATCCTCGATGAATTATGGAACAACAATCCTCATCCATATGTACATGTTCCACACTACTATAGCGATCTGAGAATAATGAATGATATGACTATGTTTCTGAACAAAGTAATATTGCTTTCAAGTCTCACAAATATCATTTCACATGGATCTAATGACAATAACATTCATACCAACATTCTGTTACTGAGATAGCCGAAAGATGCAATTCGAATAGATCCAATTGTACAGTGCAAAGACATGATATAAAGAAATCATTCAGACATCAATTATAATAGAGCATAGCATATCACATGAAAGATGTATCAGATTAATTAAATAACAGAGATAAACAAACCACACCAAATCACCGTATAATGATACAAAAGCAAGTGTCCTTCGGAGCCAGGCCCTTAGCTGCCAATGGTACACTGCCTTAAGTTACTCCAGATGCAAAGACGAAATGAACACCAAGTCTTCTATATTAATCGCATCAACAAAAGTATAACAAAGTTAGGTCTCAGCGAGACTCAATGATCACAGTTTGTTCTGAAATTTAGAATCATAAAAACAGTCGTCCCCCCCGCTCAATGGCATGGTGCCTTTATATAACAGAAATGACGGAGGTATCTAGATATTCAAAGATAAGTTAAAGTAGCGATCCCTCAGGATCAAAGATCCTAAGGGATTCGCTAATCGTTCCATTCTTCTCCTTTCTTTCTTACATTCTCTGACTCGGTATCCTGCATTCTTTCCCTGGGCTATTCGGCTGTAATTTTGCTTGATCTTGTCCGCATCCGGTTCCCTGCTGGAGGGACAGCAGTTATTTTCCCTTTGCTTCTTGCTTTTGATCGACAATCCCTTGTTTCCACGTCTTTCTGCATAGAAAAACGTCAATTATTAGCACTTGAGCTTCCTTTGTCTATTTTCGCACATTTATCAAAATCCTTTATCTTCTTTGAATTCATAATGCAGAAAAGGTTAGAATTATTATTGAAAAACCACTAGATTTCTTGTCAAAAGCATACCTTCCAAGTGCTCCACACACCCCCCTACTTACCCTGTTTCATGGCCTCATGAAAACGTTATAGTTGACATGCAAGGCGGTGAGAGAATAGGCCAGAGAAGGGATCTCGCAAGGAGGCCGACAACCGTGATGAGCAACTAGATGGTCAAAGAACTGATCTATTTGATCTGCAGGCATCTCATATAAGTCCTAATATCCGAGTGCGGGGTGCCAAATAATTGGATTGCGAAATCGATACCCCAACCAGGATGGTCCTGCTCGCAGAATCCATTCCCCATAGAGGCTCAATCGGCTGGCAGCCAACTCAAAATTCTCATATTTGAAGGGTTCCCTGAGCTGGATGTTTGGGTTAGAGGTCCGGTATCGAAATTTTGTAGCATCGATGGCAAGGTCTTTAATAGTCAGGAAATATTCTAGACTATTTCGGATCAAGTCTTCGTGCATGGGACCTAATATCTCAATGACACCTGGGATCCTCATAAGACTCCTATGCTCTCTCCATAGCGTCACTGAGTCTCTAGGTTCAGCTCGTACCCATAAATCTAAGCTATTCTCTTGTCTCTGGAAGGTATTGTAAGCTTTGATCCACTTCAGCTGATTAACCCCAAATGAGATAAAGGCTTGGAATTGGATATCGCCAACAAAAGGGCCAGGATTTAAATCAGTTTCCTAGTCTAGCACAAGATTGTGCAGGTAAAACTTGCATAATAACCTTTGAACTTTAACTCCATAGTGCTTGCAACAGTCTATAAAATCATTAACAGTGTTGATGTGGATATTTGCTCCTGCCCTAACAGCTTTTATTTTTAATCTCAGATATCATTCAAGCAAAAATAAAGCATAATTTTTAGCAGGGGCCCTACAAGTCAAAACGTCATCATATAAGGAACACACGGTGTCCATCTACTTAACAACACTATCTAATCGACGAGTTACCTTAGCAACATTTTCCTACTCCTTTTGCCATCCTTCAAAGGCCTGGCTTTCGAACTGACTGATGTCTTGAAGTTGCTGTTGGAGTTCTTCGTATCTTTCCTTGGGGACTGTCTATTCTCACAGCTGCTCAGCTTCTTGCTGAGCTTCCTTCATCATTTTATGCAAGGTCCTGGTTTTTGGATCCTTTTTCTGCAAGGCCGTAGAGGCTGGAAGTTTAACCTGGACCTTTCTATTACGTTGCTTGGAATTTAGAACCCGAATTACCCCTGAGGGTGGTGCTTCTGTTTGGACCTCTTTGCTTTTTGTTTCTTTCTTAACGCGAATAAAGGGTTGCTGTGGTCCTCCTGCCATTGGAGCCTCTTGTTGTTCCATTGGAATGTCCATCCGTTCTTCAGGGTCAGATGGAACAACAGTTTGTCCCTCCGTTCGTTCTTCCATGTTATTTGGAACAACACCCTGTTCCTCATTATTATTTGGAATAGCAGACTGTTCCTCGGCAGTAGGTCTCCTGATGGGGTTTCGACCAACAAAACAGGTTCTTGTCCTCAGGGTTCTTACTGCCGTGGTCCTCCTCCTTTTCCCTGCAGTCTTTTGTATTCTCAGACTGGCTTTCAACATTCGAGTTTGCTGCTGTAGTCTGGCTATAGTGCCTAGCAACCTCTGCTGCTTCTTTCTTAATTTCTTAATTTCCTTTGTCTCGGCAGAGGGTCTGGTCCTCAAGCTTGCTCCTTGTTCATCTGGGATATCTTCCGGCGTCCTGGGGACAGATTGTCCCTGATTGTTGTCTTCCATTTCATTATCATAACCAGGCAGGTTTTCTTCCCCTGCCTTTTCTGCATGCATTTCCTCGTGTAATTCTTCCTCTGCGGGATCGTCAGGGACACCTCCTATGCTGGAGGGTTGGCCATATTCTCCCATATTGGCCAGAACTGCTGCCAATTCCTTCTCACCTGGAGGGTCCTGCAACGGGCTACCCCCTAGCTGTGCTATTTCTTCTTCCTGATTGCCCTGTTCGGTGGCCTCTTCTTCCTCAGAGTGTTCATCTCCTTGGTTGCTCTGTTTGGTGGCCATTTCTTCCTCAGAGTGCTCATGTCCTTTTTCAATTTCTCCTTCCGGCTGGTCAGCCTCGGCCTCCGATTGCTCAGCATTTCCTTCGAAGAATCCTCCTTCTAGTTCTGGAGGTTCGTCCACAATTTCGGATTGGCTGGGTCGTGGTTCCCTGAATCCTTTCCAGCCTTCCTCGTATCCGAGCCAGCCAGGCTGATTTCCATGGTCTTTCAGGTTGGTTGGGTGTGCCAGCAGGTTCTCTGGTTTCTTCTGGTTGTTCTAGCGTACCAGAGGGTTGTTTCCGTTTTGAAGCAGCATGTCTGTCTGCTGCTGGCTCCTTGCGTCTTTCTGAACGTTCCGGCGTGCTGGAGGACTGTTCAAGTTTTGGGGGTGGTACAGCCAATCCCCCCTCGACTATTTAAATAAATTCCTCCCAAGTGCTTTGTTGTTGGGTGAGACTGTGGCTTACTATCAGCCGAATGAGTCCGTGGTGGCTAACAACTGCATCTATGTGCTGGGCCTTCTTTAGGCTTCGGGCCGCGTCATGTAGTAGCGAATTTAAAAGTGCAGGGAGATTTACAGAGCATTTTCCTTTTAAAACAGCTAAAAGTTTCAAGTGACGAGGCCTTACCACATCTTTTCTCCCTTCGCAGGTGATGTAACTTTGCACTGTCTTCGCTAGCTCGGTCCAGGGTTCCCCTAGTGTTGCTGGCAGAACTCCTTTTCCTTTGCCTGTCAAGCTTTGGCCTTCGTCCTGGAAAATTTCCATAGCTTTTTGTAATCTTTCCTTCTTCAGCGTCCATATGGGTCCAGCAGCTGGTAATCCTGAAACTTCTGCGATGATATCCTCCGTAACTGCTACCCGCTTTCCTCCTACTATGGAGTAGTTTTCTTGCAAATTTTGCAGGAATTCCAGTGTCATTGCTTCGTTTGATTCTTGCAGGCGGCTGAAGTAATTCAACCATCCTGCGCTTTCCAGGATTTTGTGAGCAGCAACAGAGATTGTTAGCTTGTGAGGTTCACTTCGGACCGTTTTTCTGCCCATGATTCTACTCAGAAATGGAACAACAACTGCTTGTGGTGTTTGCGACGCAGAGAGGATGATCGTTGTCAAATTTTGGAAAAGATCACCGACCATGCAATGAAAAAAGGATCGTGGACGACAACCTCCGTAGAATGGAATCATCATACCATTAAACCATGCCATTCCTTCGTACATTATATTGCCCGAATGGTGTGCAGCCACGTAATCCATGGAGTAATGAGGTTACCTCCCCCTCGCAATCTAATAGGCTGTCCCGAGCCGTCAAACAGAGGAGCAGCAGCCAGTCGGGAGTCAAATCATAAAGAAAAACATATGGAATTATGCCATGTTTTAGAAAAACAACGATATGCCGAAACCAAGGCAAAAAGGTAGATCGCGTTTTATATAAGAGCCTGCGTGACATAATGAGGAACCGAGGGATTGGACGTCTGTCAAATGTACGAAGTCTCCAGTAGTCATTGTTAGTTCCATTGCCATGATTGGTGGTAATAAATATTCATGCGATATATACATCAGGGTGTGACATATGATTTATGCAAAGGATATAAGAGACAGAAAGATTTAATATCATACCTGTTGGTGTAAGTATTACAACTTCTATGCCATTAACAGAGCTCTGCTGCCCACAGGTGTTCATAACCTTGGCAGAGTTGTTTATTTCACCCTCCGGAACCATGATCCTTTGTGTATTTCTTGAAGAGTGCTTAGTCGAAAGTGCAGGCCATTATGCTGGCTTGGTGACCAGATAGCCATAATGCCATTCACAAGGTAGGCGCGAAACGTGGTTAGGCCGGGTCGTGATGAGACCCCCTGTTCCAAGGTTTGCTTGTTAATTCACCTTCGGATCATATCCCCGGTGTGGTGGCCGTAATGGGAATGCCACTTTGCTTCCATCCTTATGATCATGGTAGGCTGGCTCTCAATGAGACCCCCTATCCTGCATTTGACAATTGCATATTTTGTTTTTGTTTTCTTTTGCAGAGCACTTCTCTTTTTTGTTTATTTCCACATAAGGGTGGTTCCACACTCCTTAAGAGCGGGGAATGGTGGAAGAAGTCTTATGATCCCAACAGACAGATATAAATCGTTTGTTCTTACTCCTCAGTAATAATCAAGAAAGATTTTTAGGGAAATCGTCATGATAAAAAACACCAACCAAGGTTCGGTAATAAGACAGTGATAGCGAAGATGAAAATTTCATGTCCCTCCTCTTGTCCTCTTATGCATACTGGCTTCATAGTAATAGCGATTTATGATGTGCTGATTTCGGTATATCATGGTTTATGTTCATTGCATAAATTCATTGCTGTATCTAAAAGATTGAGGAGACCATGGTCGCAAAGCATCCCAATAAGGGCAAAAACATGCCGATGGCATTCTTTGAGAGAAGAATCCATTCGTAAGATACCATTTCTTTGAGAGGAGCAACGAAAAATCACAAATGTTGTTGCTTCTGAGAAAGGAACAACAAAGACATTCAAATGTTGTTCCTTTTCGCAAAGGAACAACAAAAACACACAAGTGTTGTTCCTTTTCGCAAAGGAACAGCAACACACTCAAATGATGTTCCTTTTCACAAAGGAACAACAAATCACTCAAATGCTGTTCCTTTTTGCAAAGGAACAGCAAAAACACACAAGTGTTGTTCCTTTTCGCAAAGGAACAACAAAATTACACAAGTGTTGTTCCTTTTCGCAAAGGAACAGTAAAATTACACAAGTGTTGTTCCTTTTCGCAAAGGAACAACAAAATTACACAAGTGTTGTTCCTTTTCGCAAAGGAACAGCAAAATCTCACAAGCGTTATTCCTTTTTGCAAAGGAACAACAAAATCACGCAAGTGCTGTTCCTTTTTGCAAAGGAACAGTAAAAACACACAAGTGATGTTCCTTTTCGTAAAGGAACAGCAAAATCACGCAAGTGTTGTTCCTTTTCGCAAAGGAACAGCAAAAACACACAAATGTTGTTCCTTTTGAAAAGGAACAACAAAAACACACCAGTGCTATTCCTTTTCGCAAAGGAACAACAAGAACACACGAATGCTGTTCCTTTTGAAAAGGAACAGCAAAAACACACGAATGCTGTTCCTTTTGAAAAGGTACAGCAAAAACACACAAGTAGAATAGCAAAAATACTTGGCACACAAATAGAAGATCAAAAGAGGATATATACAGGATGTTATGTACAAGTTATGAAAAAAATGAATTGCTTAAGTTATAGGTGAGGAAGATTTCGCTTCCCCTCCTAAAATCTCCAATTCAGTATCTTGTCGTAGCTGTTGACAGAATGATTCCCGAGTGAGTGGCTTTCGATAAAGACAAACTCGGTGGCCATTTACTTTGAATTCATATCCAGAACCGTCAATTGTGATCAGGGTAAGGGTCCCATTGTCATGTACCTTCTGGATTTCATATGGTCCTAACCATCGAGTCTGGAGTTTCCCCGGGAAGTCCTGAAATCGAGAGTCGTATAACAGAGCCCAGTCTCCTTCATGAAAGACTTTACTCTTGATAAGTGCATCATGCCATTTAGCTCGCTGCTGTTGAATTAATGTTGTGTTTTGTAATGCAAAGAGCCTAATTTCATCCAATTCATTAATCTGCTGTAATCGATTGATTTGCGCCTCACTCAAATCTAGGTCGACTTCCTGTGCAGTTCATAGCGTTTGGATTTCAAATTCTATGGGGAAGATTGGTTGTTTTCCAAACACTAATTGATAAGGTGAATAGCCTGTAGTACTTCTCCATGTGGTTCTATAGGCCCACCTAGTCGAGCGGCCCAGTCACGCCTATGCGATGCAATGGTTTTTGTTAAGAATTATTCTATTACCTTATTACTACTTTCTACTTGTCCATTTGCCTGCGGATGGTATGGGGTAGTGATGTTATGTTGGACATGATAATTGTTAAGTGTTGCAGCTAACTTATTCCCAACAAATTGTGGTCCACCATCTGTGATTAATTCTCTCGGAAGTCCATAACGTACAAACAAATGGAACAAGAATTGTATTACAGAGTCTTCTGTAGCCTTAGGCAATGATTCGGCCTCGACCCATTTAGTAACATAGTCTGTCACCACCAGAATGTATGTCCTCTGATTTGATGGTGGATTAATGGGCCCGACAAAGTCGAGAGCCCACCGTTCAAATGGCTCCATGACCAATTGTGGTCTCAGAGGCATTTCATCGGCTTGACCAGGTCTTCCTGCTCGCTGGCAGCTGTCACAGGCTTGTGAAAATTTTTTCGCATCTTTGAAAATTGTAGGCCAATAGTATCCTATCTGCAATACTTTATGTGTTGTTCTCTTTTCAGCAAAGTGTCCCCCGCATGGTCTGTCATGGCAAGCTTTTAAAATGTCGAAGATCTCGTCTTGTCAAATAGACATCCTGATTTGCATATCTACCGCTGTATGGAACAAATGGCCTCCAATCCACGAAAATCAAGTGCTCTTCTGAACAATCTGCTTACGTTCCTCAGGGGTTAAATGTTTTGGTAGCTTACCTACCGCAAGATAATTGGCGACGTCAGCATACCAGGGTGTTGGAACAGCAATAGCAAACAGGTGTTCATCAGGAAATTGATCTTCTACCGTTGTTTTTTCAATTGACTTCGGTATTCGTGAGAGAAAATCGGCTGCAGGGTTCTCCTTGCCAGGTCGGTCCTTGATTGTGATATCGAACTCCTGCAATAAGATCAACCATCTGGTTATTCTAGCATTCGTAACAGGTTTATTTTCCAAATATTTGATAGCAGAATGATCGGTATATAACACAACGGGGTAGCCCGTGATATAATGTCCAAATTTGTTAACAACATGTATTACAACCAGGAATTCCTTTTCAGTGACAATATAATTAAGTTTGACAGAGGATAAGTTTTTGCTGATATAGTAGATAGCATATGGTTTCTTATCCTCTTCTTGTCCCAGGACTATACCAATTGCTGTATCCGAAGCATCAGATGAGATTTGGAATGGCAAATTCCAGTTTGGTCCTCGGAGGACTTGGGCTGTTGATACAAGCTTCTTCAATTCCTTAAAAGCCTGGTCACATTTCTCTGTCCACAAGAAATCAACGTTACCAGTTAGAGCATATAGAGGTGCAGCAATACGTGAATAATGTTCTATAAATCGTCTGTAATATCCAGAAAATCC